>PVJS01007833.1:0-54859 GCA_004027185.1 Glis glis
CCCCTTCCCCGGGCGCGCGGGCACGCGCTGGCCCCGCCCCGGGCTCACCCCGGACTCGCCCCGCCCCCGGGCACGCGCTGGCCCCGCCCCGGACTCGCCCCTTCCCCGGGCGCGCGGGCACGCGCTGGCCCCGCCCCGGGCTCGCCCCTCCCCCGCGCTTCCGGGCGCGGCCGCGCGCTGCAGCTGGTCGCCAGCAGTCCCTTCATCTGCCACCGCGACTCCTAGGTGGGACTCCAGAGCGATTCAGCTGGAAACAGAACCATGTGGCTGCGAGCCTCCACCCCAGCATCACTTCCAATGGAAAAATGGACACGTCTTTCAAATGTTCCACTTTGGTGTGTTTAGCTAAGTTATGGCACACAAACATGTTAACTAACGTGAATAGCACGCAGTCATCGGCGTGACAATTATAAAGACTAGAAACGCAGAAAGCTGTCTATGCTGACTAAAATAGTATGTTACATTTTTAAAAAAGCCAACTAGGCCGGGCGTGTTGGTGCATGCATACTTGGGAGGCTGAGACCGGAGGATCATCGCAGATTTGAGCAAGGCAAGGGCTGGGTAACTTAGCGAGACCCTGTTGCAAAATAAAAAAATATAAAAGGCTGGGAGTGTATCTTAGAGGTAGACACCCCTGGGTTCAATCCCCAGTACCACCCCTCTCCCACACACAAAGAGCCACCTGTGAAATACACAGTATTGCACACAATTGTATTAATATGAACATATGTACATATGGAGAAAGAAGGCAGGTCATACCCCAAAATGAATAATTGTATTAGGTAGTTGGGAATGAATATAATGTAAAAATGTAAAGTGAAAAGTCATCAAAGTAATTTCACATAATAAAACGTGTAGGGATGGCCGGGCATAGTGGCCCACGCCTGTAATCCCAGTAGTTGGGAGGCTGAGAAAGGAGGATGGCAGGTTCTCGGCCAGCTACTTAGTGAGGCGCTCGTAATTTAGTGAGAACCTGTTTCAAAATAAAGAATAAAAAAATAAGGCTGGGAATGTAGCTCGGAGGTAGAATACCCTGGGTTCAACCCCCCCCCCCTTACCACAAAACAAAACAAAAACACCATGTAGGCAGGATGTAGGGAGGAAACAATTGTATTTGAAGAACTGCAGATCCCTTCTTGCTGAGACAGGCTTGTCTCAGCTTATAGGGTTCTGAAAGGGGGTGTGTGTCCTCCTCTTATAAGGTTCTTGTCCAGTGGATTTCAATGAAGTCCAAGTACTAACAAAGGGTATAGAATTATGAAAGTTTATTTTAAGTCAAGGAAAGAAGACAAAAACAGCTCTCCCCTCCCCTGCACGCTGAGGGGGGTCCCCCAAAAGAGAGTACTATGGAAGCTCTTGGGAGGTGGGCTTTTAAACCTTATTAAGGTTCCCCATCTGCTCTTTTATGATTGCTCAGAATTGGGTCTTGGGGAACCACTGTTTTTTGACAATTTCAGTCCTTAATTTGAATTGTTATCTTGTAGGCTGGTGGCCCCTGATCTCCTGGTGCCCACCTGTCTCTCGCCTCCCTGCTGGCCTCCCCCCACCTCACAGGTGATACAGATGGCTTTTGTGTGTGTGTGTGTGTGTGTGTGTGTGTGTGTGTGTGTGTACGCACTACTGGGGATTAAACCCAGGGGCATTCTACCTCTGAGCTACTGGGATTACAGGCATGTGTGGCAACACCTGGCTCCAGGTGTGTCGAGGGCCGAGACCTGTCCTAGAGGCACACTGAGATTATCATCTTGGACCAGCCCAGTTTGGATACATGGTGTTTGGCTGGGTGGGATCTGTCTGCAAACGGACACATTCCAAGGAACCTGGTGTAATCTTCAAGGTGCTAATGGTTAATCCCTCCTTCCCCTAGGCTTGTCACGTAATTGCTGATCCCTGTTTGATTAATCCTTACTGAAACCTGAGATAATTGCTGATCTCTGTTTGACTAACTTTTACTGCAACCTGTGATAATTGCTGATTCCTGGGTTTGATTAACTTTTATGATGCCTTGTCTAAAGTGTCTATAAAAATAAGGTGCTGGCTACAGATGGACGGGAGAATTTGCCATCTCTATCTCCTCCCTGACCCCCCGATTATTAAATATAACTATTTTGCAAATTACCATATCAGACTTCGTGTTGTTTCGTGCGAGAAGACCATTGTTAGGAAGCTGCTTGACGCAGTGACCGTCTGTGGCAGGATCCACAGACTTTAGGAAGCTGTCTGGGCAGCGACCGTCTGTGGCTGGGGACCATAGACTGTTTTGTCAGGAAGCTGCTTGGTGCAGCGACCGTCTGTGGCTGGGGACCATAGACTGTTTTGTCAGGAAGCTGTTTGGTGCAGCGACCTTCCGTGGCAGGAACCACGGAATAGATCGTCCACCGGAGTTACCGCAATACAGGTGGCCTTTTTTAATCCCTTCTGTTCCCAGGTATGTCTGCCCTACTTCAGTTCCAATCCTTAGAGGCAAAGTTTTTAAACTCCATCAACTGTTTCTTCTGATATTTACCTCCATGTAGTGACAGTGCTGTTTCTCAACTCATCAGTTTTAAGCACTATTGCTTTTTCTGTTACTCTAAATGAGAATTGCTTTTTCTGTTACTATAATTAAATAAAAGTTAAGTAAGCCGGGTGTGGTGGTGCATGCCTGTAATCCCAGTACTTGGGAGGCTGAGACAGGAGAATTGCAGGTTCCAGGCCAGTCTTAGCAATGTAGAGTCTCTCAACAACTTAGCAAGACCCTGGTTCAAAAAACAAAACAAAACAACAACAGCAAAAAATAAAATAAAATAAAATTAAATTAAAAGGGCTATGGACTTGGATCTAACAGTAGAGCTCAGAGTGGCAGGAGAGCCCAGTGGGTAGCAGTGTGGACTCTGCTGCTCTGTCCCTGTTGGATTGAATCCCAGGGACATTCTACCTCCGAGCTACACCCCTGTGGGTGTAGTTTTCCCTGTGGGAAAACTGCTTTCTGGAAGTCTCAGAGAACATGGTTTCAGCATTTAGTGATTTGTGTCAGAGCTGAGCCTGCTGAGAATGCTCGCAGGAAATGGGTCAAAAGTGGCCGTGAGGATCACGTGACAAGCTCTGCTGAGGACCCTGCTTTTTCCTTGTGGACCCAGGATGCAGTTGATAGGAACCAAGACGTCTGCGTAAGGTCTAGTACAGTCTTGGGGGTACGTAAAGATTTGCTTGAGCAAGTAGAAAATAGCAATGCTGGGAAGTAAAACAATGTGTTTTTATAATGTTTGAACAAGACTAATGATGACAGCTTTGTTTGCTATATTTGCTTTTCTTGCTGCCTACATGCAACTAATGGTATAAAGGCTGTAGAAAATAAAGATCGGGACCTTGGATTGAATTTCTTGGTCCCCTGTGCCCCAATCAAGTTGTCTGAGTCTTTCAGTGCCTCTGCGTCTTCAGGTCCCCGACCCCAGAGGTCGACACCCCCCCAATCCTTTTTATATTTTGTTTTGAAACAGGATCTCACTAGGTTGCTGAGAGTCTCTCTACATTGCTGAGGCTATCCTCAAACCTGTGATCATCTTGTCTCTGCCTCCCAAGTACTGGGATTAGAGGTGTGCACTGCCATGCTTGACTGGATCTTACATTCTTGATATTGGGTGGCGGGTGAGCGATGACAAGGGGAGAGGTGGCCAACTCATCACCCTGCTCCAGAGAGACAGCCTGCGTGTATGTTGAATAAACATCAGAGAGTTGGGTGGGCAGATGAGCGGGACTTTAGTTATCCTTTGGGTGATAAATATAGAAGTCTTTAGAGTTTTGCTTTTTTGTGCAAGGACCATGAGGGATGGCCAAATGGGCATTCTAGCTAGGACAATGAGGCCTTTCTGTGTGGCCCAGGATCCCTTCTGCAGGAGTCACCCTTCATTGTATTTTTATTGTTCTTTGGTTAACTCCAGAGAGATGCAGCTGGCCTTTCTATGGCATCTTTCTAGAGAAGTCACTTGTAAGTGCATTGCAGGGAAATTTCCTGCGTATGAGGTTCTCTTATGGGAGAAAGACTCAAAACAAGATGGTGTGGGTGTGTGTGTGTGTGCGCGTGCACGTGTGTACGCGTGTGTGCATGCACACATAGTGGAAACAGCTGAGATTGAGGCTGGGGGAAAATTATCCCATGTTTTTTGGTTTGGAGTTTAATCAGAATGTACAGTTTCTGTTCAGAGAGGCTCCTTGTAGAGGGCAGTGGCTGAATAGGAAGCCATCGGTCACACCCTGTGGAGAGCACTTGTCAATGTTTAAATCCCTGCTGGAGTGAGTTATTTCAAAAGTGAAAACCAGGCTAAAGTCTGTTGGAAAGATCACTGCCAGTAAGTATCAGTCAACATTTGGTCTTTCTTCATTTAATCAGTAGTACTATATGTTCACAGACCCACTGGCCCTGCCTGGGTAAATGACAGGACCATTCATTCAGTTGTTCAGGCCTAAGGCTTTGAATCAACCTTAGTACCTTTCACTCATAGCCTAAGTACAATCTGTCAGCAGATCTGGTTGGCTCTACCTTCACAATATAAATATTGAATACGACTGTGAATATTGGATATTCATATTCAATCATCCTTAGCATCAGGCCCTAGCCATCTCAATAAATAAGAAAAAGAAATAAAAGTTGTAAGGACTGCAAAGTAAGAAACAAAATTGTCACTATTTGAAGATGATGTGAAACTCCAATAGAGTCTATAGATAAGCTGTTAGGACTAATAGAAGAGTTTGGTGAGGTTGCTGGAGAAAATGATCAATACATATTGATTATTTCAATTTCCCAGCAACAAACAGAAAATAAACGTTTTAAAGTATAATGGCATAAAATATCTTTTGTCCAGGGATAAATCTAATAAAATATACATAATACTTCTTCAAAGAACATAATAAAACATTACGGATACTGAAGAAAATGTATTTAAAACGAGGGATATACTACTCTTACGAATTAAAAGACTCAATATGGTTAAGATGACAATTCTCCTCTAACTGATTTATAAAGTAAATAAAATACCAATCAAACCCAACTTTTTGTGAAACTTAAACTGATTCTAAAATTTATATGGAAGTAGGAAGGGCTAAATTTGGCCAAGGCAAATGGAAAAAAAAGGTTGGAAGACTTGCTTTAAGAGATGTTACAATGGACACAGGTGTAGTGATTGCATCAACCTGGTACAGAAGCAGAGATGGACAGATAAATAGACAATGGGACATAGTGGAGAGTCAGAAACAGAACCCATCATATAGCATTTGACCTGTGTTTGAGGTTGTATGATTTATTTATGAGGAAAGAATGAACTTTTAGATAAATGGGACTAGGACAAAAGAGTGAACCTTAAAAGACAGCGATAGAGATAGAAAGAAATGGGACCTCTTTCCTAGTCCATTCATTTATATTTTTATTTATTTATTTATTTTTTGCAGTACTGGGGATTGAACCCAGGGGCATTCTACCTCCAAGCTACACCCCCAGCCCTATTTTATTCTTTTATTTTGAAACAGGTTCTCACTAAGTTGCAGAGGTCCTCACTAAGTAGCTGAGGCTGGCCGTGAACCTGTGATCCTCCTGTCTCAGCCTCCCAAGGACTGGGATTATAAGCGTGCGCCACCACGCCTGGCTAATCCATTCATAAAAATCAATTCCAGGAGGACTAAAGACCTAAAGCGAAAGGAAAAATGAATCTTCTAGAAAATAATATAGAAAACTTTTTTCATGGTAAGGAAGGTTTTTTAAGATAAAAAAGCAACTACAGGAAAATATCAATACATTCTGAAACATTAAAATTAAAATCTCTGCATGATAATCCCAATACTTGGGAGGCTGAGATAGGAGAATTGCAGGTTTGAGGCCAGCTTCGGCAACTTAGTGAGACCCTGTTTCCAAATAAAAACTAAAAAGGGCTGGGGGTGTAGCTCAGAGGTAGAATGCCCCTGGGTTCAATCCACAGTACCCAAAACAAAAACAAAAACACCACAAAAAACCAAACAACAACAACAACAACAACAAAACTCTGCATGAAAAGATACTGTAGAATGAAATACAAGGCATAGCGTAGGAAAAGGTATTTGCTATACTTGTTACCAATAAAGGATTAGTATCCTGCAAAATCAGTTAAAAAAAGACAAATAGGAAAATGGGCAAAAGACTTAATGGGCACTTCCTCAAAGAGGTATTTAAATGACCAATAAACATATGAAAAGGTGAGTAATTGAGTTAATAATCCAGGGAAATGCAAATAAAAACCATAATAAAATACAATCCTACATCAGAATTGCTAACATTAAACTAACTGAAATCCCAAGTGTTAAAGTTTTGGAGCAACTGGAACTGTGGAACACTGCTGGAGCAGTATATTGTTGCAACCGCTTTGGAAAACAGGTTGACATTATCTGGTAAAGTTGAAGATATCATCTCCTATGACCCAACAATTCCACTCCTTGGTGAATACTAGAGAAATGCACACGTGTGTGAATGAGGAGACACACACGAGAATATTCAAGGGACGTTCATGATAGTTCAAAATTGGAAAGAACCCAAATGTCTATCAGCAATAGAATGAATAAATACAGTGAGGCAGGTTCGTGAAGTCCAATGCTCTAGGGCAAGTGAAAGGAACCTGGTACAGCTACATGCAAAGTGGACAAATTTCACAAACATGATTGTTGCAAGAGAAAAGTCAAGACACACAAGTACACACTGTAATTCTATTAAAAAGCAAAAAGTATTACAAGAGACAGATCACTTACAAGGGAGAGAGTTTGTGTTTGGGAAGGGATTATGTACGAGGGACTGCTGGGGTTCTGACCGTATGTGGCTACAGGGCTGTTTATAATTAAATATACTGTATATTTATGTTCCATGCACTTTTACGTATGTTTATATTATTTCAAAATAAAAATGTTAAAAAGCCATAACATCCCCAGACCTATTTTATTTTTTAACTCTGAAACGGGGTCTTACTAAGTTGCTGAGATTGGCCTTTAACCTGCTATCCTCCTGTCTCAGTTTCCCAAGTACTCTGGGATTATAGGCATGCACCACCACACCTGGCTTAATTCGATCATTTCTCATTACTCCATCGCTACTACCCTGATCCAAGCCACTTTCTGTATGTATTACTGCAATAGCTTCCTAACTAATTCCTGCTTACACAATTCCTAGTCCCCTTTAAATCTATTCTCAAAACAGTAACCAGAGTGATCCTGTTAAAAGCGTGAGTAAATGGTATCACTCTTCTGCTCAAAATGCTCCCCCGGGTTCCCATTTCATTGGAGTAAAGGCTAAATCTATACAATGGCTTACGAGGCTCTTGCTACATGTTTTGCCAAACCAAATCACACACCCAGCCCTGCTGCCTCTCTGAGTTCATCTCCTACTCTCTCCCTGGCTTATCTCTTTTTGCTACATTGGCTAGACTTGTCTTCCTGAGCTGCCATAACAAAATACCATAGACTGGCTGGCTTCCACAAGAGAGATTTATTCTGGCACCTGGGATCTCCCGGATGATGTCTAGCAGGGTGAGTTTCTGATGAGGCTTCTCTGTGTGTGCAAGAGGTGGGAGAAAGTGCAAGCTGGCCCTCAGGTGTGTCTTCTTATATGGACACTAACCCTATTGGACTCAGGTCCCCACACTTACAACCTAATTTGATTTTAATTACTTCCTTTAATTACTTCCTTACTCCAAACACAACCACACTAGGGATCAGGGCTTCAACATATGAATTTCGGGAGACACATCCTTTCAATCCCTAACACTGGCCTAGTGGTTATTCAAACACCAAGCCCCAAGGCCTTCTGTATGGATCCCTCTGCCTGCAATGCTCTTACTCTAGATAACTGAATGGCTCGCTCCTTCACTGTTGTGACAGTTTTCCAGTCTTCAAATGTACAACAGCAGCCTCCTCCTACTCTCCTCACTCTCCTCATTTTTCTCCAAAGCCCTTGCGAGTACATGCCATGCACTATGTCTGCATTTTAAATTTTGTTTAATGTTCCCATTAGAATGTAGACACTATGAGGGCTGAGTTTTTTTGCCCATTTTGTTTATTAGAGTATCCTCAGCAACTACAATAGTGCCAGGATCATAGGAGGTGCTCAATACATATCTGTGAAATAAGTATAGGAATAAGTGAATAAATTTACTAAGTATTAACTGTATATAAGGTTTATTATTATTATTATTATTAATTTTTTGTGGTACTGGGGATTGAACCCAGGGGTATTCTACCTCCCAGCTATACCCCCAGCCCTACTTTTTATTCTTTATTTTGAAACAGGGTTTCACTAAGTTGCAGAGGGCCTCACTAAGTAGCTGAGACTGGCTGCGAACCTGCGATCCTCCTGTCTCAGCCTCCCAAGTACTGGGATTACAAGTGTGCGCCACCACACCTGGCTTAAGGTTTTATAATATTAGCTACTATTATAAGGGTCAAGGTCGTGGGCTCCTTGAGCAGCATAGCTACATGGAACGCCTGTAGGCACTGGAGGCAGACACACTTGGGGTTAGCCTGACCACTTCATCACTTACCATGAACAGTCCACCCTCTGTTGGTTTATTTTCAGCTGCAGAACAGAACCCATCTCACAGAGCTGCTGTGCTGGTTGAGTGACGTTATGGACAGAAAGCCCTTTGCTCAGAATAGGTCCTCAGCAAGCATTTGCACTGCCCTGCGCTCTCCTCATCTCTATGGGGAGCTTGACAGCATCTTCTTAAGAAAATCTGTTCAGAATCCTCTCAATGAAAGCAGCTTATGCATCACCAGTCACCCAGGTGTTCAAGAAATGTTAATTCCATGGACCTTTGAAATACTAATCACAGGGAAGAGGAGAGTGAGGACTAAGTGGAGGGAGGTGGCGCCGTTGTTAACTGGCGGCCAGTGGAGCTTCTGAAGGAAGCTGCGTCTTGAAGTACGGTAGGCGTTCCTAACAGGTGAAGAGCTAAAAGGGAAAGCAACCTTCTGGACGGAGGGAATGGCACGAATGGGGTGATATTTTGGTGGTTGTGGAGTGCATCAAATCCCACCGGAAGGAAGCGACTGCTCACTTTTTGTCAGCACTTCAGGTGGAGCGTTGACAGCAGCTGCGGGCATCTCTAATTTGACACCACTGCTCTGTTTCCTGCATGACCTGGCTTCTCTTGCTGAACAGAATGCACCATGCCTCTGTCCCTAGGCATGGGGCAGGTGGACAGTGGCTGAGCAAGCCTCTGGAGATGGATGTTTCTGTTCATTCTGGAGCAGGGTGGAGAATGGATGGGGACAGGTGGGCGAGGGTGGGCAGATGAAAGGCAGGAGAGTAGATAGCTTTATAAAGTTGAGTCATGGCCCTAAATTAATACCGTGAGAGTGGGGAGAGAGACGTGTGAGTTTTTGAGAGGTGTAGGCTTTGCTGCTCCTCCTTCCCAGCCCGAATCCAGGCTTGATCACCACTTTCCTCAATTTCCCGTCCCACACAACCAGCCATCATTCCCTTCCTCTAGCGCAGCAGCCCTCAAATCCCAACCCTGAGTGAATCCCAACAGCGGCCTTCTGCGTGGTATCAGAGCCCCCGAGCAGGACTGGTTCAGTAGAGGATTCCGACCTCTGAGCTCAGTGGGGCAATCCAAGCCGCCTGACAATCCTTGAATTTGCTCCCCAATTCCAAGCCCATCTCTCTGCACAGGATTTTGCAACCTCTTCCACCTGAATCACCTGGCACCTTGCCTGATTGCCTTTCATTCTCAGCAAGCGATCTGAATTCTGAGTTCACAGAAGACCTTTGGGGGTAAGCTTCATACCCCTACGTCTGCACCTGTCCTTACCAATGTGAAGGGCTGTTTCAGAACGCACACTGAGATTATAATCTTGGACCGAGCTGGGTGTGGTGGTGCATGCTTGTAATCCCAGTACTTGGGAGGCTGAGACAGGAGGATCATAGGTTCGCAGTCAGCCTCAGCTACTTAGTGAGGCCCTCCGCAACTTAGTGAGACCCTGTTTCAAAAATAAAGAATAATAAAAAAAAAACAGGGCTGAGGGTGTAGCCCGGAGGTAGAATGCCCCTGGGTGCAGTCCCGGTACTGCCAAAAAAAAAAAAAAAAAAAAAAATCTTGAACGGGCCCTGTTTAAATACACAGTATTTGGTGGGGTGGGATTTGTCCGCAAGTGGACACATTCCGAGGGAACTGGTGTAATCTTCAAGGTGCAGTCTTTGATGTCATCTCCACCCTGTAATGTTTAACCCCTCCTTCCTCCAAGCTGTCACATGTCTGCCTCACTGACTTTCCTTATCGTAACTCATGACAATTGCTAGCTTCTGTGTTTGATTAACTTTTATGATGCCTTGTCTAAAGTTTCTATAAAAGCAAGGTGCTGGCTACAGAAGGCCAGGAGAGAATTGTCAGCTATCTCCTCCCTGACACCCCAATTATGAAATATATTCTCCAAATTATATCAGACTTCTTGTCATTGTCATGCGAGATAGACTATTGTCAGGAAGCTGTTTAGAGCAGCGACCCTCTGTGGAAGGAACCACGGAGTAATTTTCAGGATGCTGCCTGAAGCAGCGACCTTCTGTGGCAGGAACCACGGAATAATTTTCAGGAAACTGCACAGAGCAGCAACCTTCCGTGGCAGAACTGTGGAGCAAGCAGCATCCGTGAGAGCCCAATATATCTCACCATTCTGCTAGTGGACCTAAGCAGGTGACTTTCCTCTGACAGCCCACCCCTGGCAGGAAGATCAGCAGACACTCGGGCCTCTTTCCCCAGCAGGTTCTCCGCAGCGTGCTGCCTGCGTCAGCCAAGGTCCACCTTGACTTTCTTTCTGCACACCTGGGACTGGCCCGTGGCTCCTGCTCACTTTCCTGGCCTGAGCCTCTCTCCCATGTCAGTGTCTCTCCTTAATTAGGTCTAACCCTGCTACATGCCTTCCACTCCTTATCCCATGATATGGACTGAATCGTGCTCCTGCCAAAATCCTTATGTTGAAGTCCTAGCCCCCAGTACTCAGAATGTGACCTTATTTGGAGACTGGGTCTTTACAGAGGTAATCAAGTTAAAATCAGGTCATTATGGTGGGACTAATCTAGTATGACCAGTGTCCTTACAAAAAAGGGAAATTTGGATACAAAGATACAGGGAAAATGTTATAGAAAAACCAGAGTTCATTGCAAGCCAAGGAACTAGAAGCTAGGAGAGAAGCCAAGACAGATCTCTCCCTCGAAGACCTCAAAGGGAAGCTACTTCACCAATACTTTGATTTTGGGCTTCCAACTTCCAGAATCATGAGACAATCTTCCACTGTTGTTTAAGCCACCCAGTTCATTATGACAGCCCAAGCAATCTAACGCAGCTCAGAGGCAGGGACCAACTTTGTGGCTCTGATGCCTGGTTAGTTCCTTGGCCCCTGAAGCACAGGCACAACCTGATGGGTGCTCCGACCCACCAGGAAGATGCTGAAGAAAGAGAGCATCACTTCTCTGGAGGCAGCTGTGTTGGGGGCTAGAGGAGAAGTTGTAGCTGCTAGTCTTGGAAAGCTCTGCAGGTGGATGGTCTCTCACTCAGGAATGGTGGAGCACATCTGCAATCCCAGTATTTGGGAGGCTGAGACAGGAAGATTGCAGGTTCGAGGCCAGCCTTAGCAACTCAGTGAGGACCTCAGCAATTTATTGAGGCCCTGTTCCAAAATAAAAAATAAAAAGGGCTGAAGGTATAGCTAAGAGGTAGAATGCCCCTGGGTTCAATCCCCAGTACCAAACAACAACAACAGCACAAAATGAAACAAAAAAACCCCTCCTTTCCACCTCTGTTTTGCCCCACCCTATTTTCCCATGTATTTCTTCTTCTTCTTTTTTTGTTCTTGGGATTGAATGCAAGGGCATTCTGCCTCCAAGCTGTAGTTTCAGCCCTTTATAATTTTTAAAATTTTGAAACAGGGTCTTGCTAAATTGCTGAGGCTGGCCTCGAACTTGCGATCCTCCTGTTTTAGTCTCCCAAGTGCTGAGATTACAGGCATGCACCCCTATGCCTGGCTGCAGTTTTCTACTGATCATAGTGATTATAGAACTTTTTCCTACTTTACTTTTGCCAGTCACAAGCAGAGGACAGTTACTGATTTGGGAAGGATTAACAAACAGGAAAATTAGGAAAAAGATCACACGAAAATATGTGTGCACTTCTCTTTCCACCTCAGATAACACTAAATCTTACCAATTTTGCCTCTCAAATGTAACGAAATACAATGTGATAGGATTCAATGGAGAGTATTGTCTGATATTTTTCCTGCAGCTCTTTACCCCACGATTGTTCCTATTTGAGTTGGAAGACCAGGGCACAGGATGCCCAGTGGGCGAGACTGGGGAGAAATGTCACAAAGGAGCTCAAGCACTAATGTTTGGTTTGAGTTCAAACGTTTTGATTTAGGTAAAGATTTGGGAAAGTTGTTTGTGGAGTATTTCTCTTTCCCTAGCCCCAGACACAAGGTAAGATGAGCTGAACTGGGGAGGGAGAAAGAGGTAGGGATATGTGTGGGAGTTGCTAACCTAAGGACTTGGGTTTGAGCACTCACTTGGAGTCTGTGAGATCTTGAGCCCTTGTGATGGAGAGGACTGGGCTGGTTCCCTCCTTCTAAGCACAGCTGGGACCATCAAAAGGTTCCAGGATAAATTGGGTTTATATGTGCAGAGGCAACAGAGTAACCCAGTCTTTGTTATTCTTCATTGTACTGGTTCTGTCCAGTACAACTTACTGTACTGGCTCATTGCTACCAGTTCTATCTTTGGTTGTCTTTCTCAGGTGAAAAAACACACAAAAAAACAAAAATTGGTCTAAGCTTTTGATGCTTCTGCCCATCACAAGCAAATGCCAAACTACTTGGAAGAGATTGTGAGAGAAAAAGAACTCACACTAAAGATGTTCCTAAAAAGGTACAGAACTCACAGGAAAGCAGTCTTCTAGGAGTGACAAAATTCAGGAACACCCAACACTGCGAAACTGAGATGATCGAATGAAAACCTGAAAGAGTATAAAATGGGAGGTTCAAAATGATCGGAGACACAATAGACAGAATTAATACCCCAGGAAAGAAAGCATTATTAGGAAAAGACCAGGGAAGTTTTATAAAGCCAAATAGAACTTCTAGAAAAGAAAAAAGGGATTGAATATCCAATTAGAGAAAATAAAAAAGAGAGCTAGTGGCCTGGGAGCTAGCATGAATTGAAACCAGAAATAGCACAAATAGTGACCAGAAAGCAGCACAGATGGAAGGAAGGAAGATAAAAACATGGAAAAGAGAAGAGAGGGAGAGAGAAAGAAGAAGACCAATCTCTAGGATGCCAGAAGAAAAGAAAAAACAATGTGGAACAGGTAAAGTTCAAAAAGATAACATCTGAGAATTTTTCCAAATTGATTAAAACTGTGAATCTTCATATTTATTTATTTATTGTGGTACTGGGGATCAAACCCAGGGGTATTCTACCTCCAAGCTACTCCCCAGCCCTTTTTATTTTGAAATAGGGTCTCGCCAATTTGCTGAGAGTCTCACTAAGTTGCTGAGGCTGGACTCGAACCTGCTCCTTGAAGTGAAAGAAACCAGTCATAAAAGATGATACAACAACATATTGTGGTCTGAGGGAGGATAATTCATCACTCCCCTATCCCTCTCCCAGCTCCCAAATGGCAATCTTACTTAGAACTCCAGGTGCTCCTTGGGAAAGTAAGAGCTCAGAATTTGCTGAGCCTTACAATCTCAGTTTCTCTTTTCAAATTCATTCATTAAGCAGGTGGAGGAGTGAGTGATGGACACTGGAGAAAGACACCAGGTACAGTCCTCCTATATTTCCCCTTCCTTTATAGACCCCTCCAGACACTGCCTGATATGCCTGTCCATCCGTCCATCCATCCATCCATCCATTCATCCATCCATCCATCCATCCACCCACCCACTAAATATATACTGAGCACCACCAGGGACAAGATGCCTAGAGAAGACTACAAAGACTTGGGCTGTAGCCTCAAGGAGCTGGCATTTTAGTTGGGGGACAAGAATACTAAACATCTGAACAGTTAAACAACCAGCCAGATCAATGTTGGATCTTCTAAGACTCCAATCTGAAAACATTTTTGGCTCCATCCACACCATTCCCTTGGTGATCTCATGCAGTCTCAAGGACAGAAATAATGCCAAGGACCCCTGCCTCAACTCTTCCTTGAGCTCTGTTCTCTTCTATCCAATTAAAAAACCCAAATACTAAAAAGCCATTATTTGAGCTGGGCGTGGTGGCGCACGCTTGTAATCCCAGTACTTTGGGAGGCGGAGACCAGAGGATCCGGGTTCGCGGCCAGCCTCAGCTCTCTCTCTCTCTCTTTCTCTCCTTAGTGAGGCCCTCCGCAACTTCATGAGACCCAGTTTCAAAATAAAGTATAAAAAAATAGGGCCGGGAGCGTAGCGCGGAGGTAGAACGCCCCTGGGTTCAATCCCCGGTACCGCAAAAAAAAAAAAGCGCCATTATTTATTTATTGTGGTACTGGGGATTGAACTCAGGGGCATTATACCTCCAAGGTACACCCCACACCTATTTTTTACTTTTATTTTCAAACAGGGTCTTGCTAGGTTGATGAGAGTCTCACTACTTGCTGAGGCTGTCCTCGAACCTATGATCCTGTCTTAGCCCCTCAAGTACTGGGATTGCAGGTGTGCATCACCAAGCCTGGCTTAAAAAGTCATTTTAAATTGATTTCTAAAAGCAATTTCTGATCCTTCTCTTCTCTTCCCTTGCCCAAATCTACTCATGTCTGTTTTCTCAGAAACTGGTATTGATATTCCTCAAATTGCTTTAAAAGCTTGAAGTCCCCTCTTACCTTCTCACATACCACCTCCAATCCACCTACAGTCCTGTGAGTTTTACCATCAAAATATATCTAAAATTGATTAGCATTTCATTATCTCCACCACCATCATCCTGGTCCAAGCCACCATCATCTCCTGCTGGGATTATCACAATAATCTTCTAACTTGTCTCTCCCTCCTGACTGGGTCCCTGAGGTCTGTTTCCAACAAAGGTGAACTCAGGCCATGGATGAATCTGCTAACCCCTCCAGTGGCTTTCCCACTCAGAGGAAAACCCTAAGTCCTTACAGTGGTCTACATGGTCCCACCTGGTCTGGGCCCGGCTACCTCTCTGACGTCATCCTCTTAGTGTGCCTGTGTGCACTCTGCTCCTGTTACCCTGGCTCCACGCTGCTCAACCTGCTAAGCACACACCTGCCCTGGGTCCTTTGAATTTCTGTCCCAGGGGATCAGGCTGCTGTCCCTCTTATATCTGCATGGCTTCCTCTCTTGCTTCTTTTGGGTCTCTGCTCAAAACACACCTTAAGGGAGACACCTGCTGGGCGTGGGGATGCATGCCTGTAATCCCAGTACTTGGGAGGCTGAGACAGGATTGCAGGTTTGCAGCCAGCTCAGCTACTTAGTGAGGCCCTCCAAAACTTAGTGAGACCCTGTTTCAAAATAGAGAATAAAAAATAGGACTGGGGGTGTAGCTAGGAGGTAGAATGCCCCTGGGTTCAATCCCCAGCAGCACAAGAAAAAAAAAAGAAAGAAAGAGAGACCCTATATAAAATCCACATCACTCATTACGTTCTGGCATACCGTGCATTTCATGTGCATATTAATTCCAAATTAATGGTATAGAAATTAACATTTTGGTCTATTATTTTCTTATTATTACCATTTCAATAATTATATGTGAGTGTTCAGATCATTACTCTCTATAGCAAGCAGGATTGAAATCCCATTATTTTATTTAGGTTTAATGGCAAAACATGACATGAGTAATGGATAAAACATGAGGAAATGGAACAATGGAAAGGAAGAGAGTGGGAGGTAAACTTTCCTTCCTATACGACTTACATCATTTTAAAAAGTCACTTCGTTAATGTGCTTCCTATTCTCCTTAGTATATCAGTTCATATAACACAGAAACTCATTTCATAAGTTAAATCTACATTTTTCCATTTGGCACACACAAAAAGTGATCTTTTGTGAGAGAAAATATGTGGGTCCTATACATTGTGCACTACAAATTGATTAGGCTTGATTAATATCTGAAAAATCATCACGAAAATCAATGAAAATATTTTCTACTTCTTTTGTTCCTTGGAATTACCTGCCAATATTATTTGATTTTAACTGAAATCTCATCTTTATAATGCCACAATCAAGGGATTGTGTCTTTTTGAACTTCCTTTTAACAATCTGCTTAGTTACAAGGGGTTTTGGCATAAAAGCATACTAGGTTTAGTTATAGTGTTTTCCTGAATTTTCTTTACATTGTTTTCAGACAATGTAAAGAAGGGGACGTTTCCTGAGGCCTACAACCTAATCAGCAAGACGAATCTTTTCATCCAACAAATATTTATTCAAAGCCTTACATGTGCTGAATGTATTGTGAAGAGTGGGGCATTCAAAGAATGAGCAGGACCCTCCTGTAAAGAGCCCCATTAAAAAGCTGCAATTCCCTTTCCTTTCCTACTTAACGTAAAGGAATCAGTCTTTTAAAATTGTTTTTGCTGACCCAGTGATTGGAATGCACATTATTGATTTCAGTCTCTGGCCTTTTTTCTTGATTGAAGTATGCTATTTGTAGTCAGAGCTTACAAATAGCACTGAAGGCACAGGTTTATTACACAGAGTAGGGACTGACTTATACAAATGCTAAAGAACACCCTAGAATTCTGTTATAAATATCCTACGGGACAGGTGGGTGACACATGCCTGTAATCCCAGTTCTTGGGAGGCTGAGACAGGAGGATCACAGGTTTGAGACCAGACTCAGCAATTTAGTGAGAGTCTTAACAACCTAGCAAGACCCTGTTTCAAAACAGAAAATAAAATAGGGCTGGAGATGTAACTCGGAGGTAGAATGCCCCTGTGTTTAATCCACACTGCGTGCGCATGCACACACACACACACACACACACACACACACACACACATGCATGCTCCCTAAGGCCATTATATTTTCTTGTATATTTAAGTAGTATGTTTTGACTTTTTGCCAATGAAGTAGCAATCTTATTTTGTTTTTGCTGTCAGAGATGAAAGGGTCCTCAGGATAAGGCAGTGTGGGATGGGGTATTCAGTACTTGCAAGACCATCAGGGAACCAGGCTTTAGAGTAACCAGCAAGTTAACCATGAACAAGCCATACCGCCACTCTGGGGTTCAGTTTACCCATTTGTAAAAAAGGAAGTTGGATTATGTTAGCCAGTCTCAAACTAATACACATATGAGTCACCTGTTGATCTTGCTAAAGTGCAAATTCTGACCCAATAGGCTGGAGATAGGGCCTGGGATGTTGCATTTCTAACTGGCTTCCAGGTAGTGAATGTCTATGCCACTGGCCCATGGTCCACATCCTGAGTAGTAGGAGTAGTGAGATCAGCATTATGCCAAAAAAAAAAAAAGGTAATGTGAGCCGGGCATGGTGGCACATGCCTGCAACTTCAGTACTTGGGAGGTTGATACAAGGAGGATCGTGGGTTTCAAGGCGAGACCCTGTTTCAAAATAATAAAAATAACAAAGGGGCTGAGGGTGTAGTTAAGAGGTAGAATGCCACTGGGTTCAATCCAAAGTACAAAAGAGAGAGAGAGAGAGAGAGAGAGAGAGAGAGAATGTGAGCTACATATGTAATTTTAATAGTAATCATCATAATAAATATTAAATATAACCTCATATACAGAAATAAGAAACAATCATTTTAACATGTTATCAACATAAACATGAATGAGATATTTTATTTTATTATTATTATTATTATTATTTTTTGCGGAGCTGGGGATGGAACCCAGGGGCATTCTACCTCCGAGCTACACCCCAGTCCTATTTTTTATTCTTTATTTTGAAACAGGGTCTCACTAAGTTGCGGAGGGCCTCACTAAGTTGCTGAGGCTAGCGGCGAACCTGCTATCCTCCTGTCTCAGTCTCCCAAGTACTGGGATTACAAGTGTGCGCCACCACGCCTTGCTGAATGAGATATTTTACATTTTTTTTTCATTTAAGGCTAAATCTGGTGTGTATTTTACACTCGTGGCACATCTCAATTTGGACAAGCCGCACTTCAATTGCTCTATAGCATGCGTGTGCTCTCATGTAGGACCGCACAGGGCTGGGCCTTCGCTGCTCCTCTTTAGTGCTAATGACCTTCGATTGATGTCCACCTTCTGTTTCAAATACTTCCGCCTCCAGGTGGTGCTAATGTTCTGTGTTTCGTTCCCGCAAACATCTTTCTGGGTGGTTGAGAGTAGTGCAAAAGGCCTCTTTCTTGACACATTTACTCCCTTCTTTATTAGTTCATTTCATAATTTTTGTTCATTTCATAACTTACTAGTAGTAAGTATATTATATGCTCTGTAACCTCGTTCAATAATTCTTAATCAAATTATTATTAATTATGCCAAAGTAAATTAGAAAAGGAATAGTCATTGCTTTCTATTCTTGGTGGGGGAGTCATAGAAGATTGTTCTCTACTTATATAATATTTTTAGACAGGTTGCTGACCAGCTATTTAATAGAGGAAGATTGCTGACTAGTCTATATTAGATTTAAATAACTTTGTGACTTTTTTTATCAAGGGGAGGAAAATATTTCTTCTTCAGTTTTACCTAATACAAGATGGCTGGTGTTTTTCATTGGTGGTTTAATCTGTGGGATTTTCTGAAAGGGAAATAATGAATATGAGAGTTAACCTCAATTTCAACTCTGTCATTTTATCTATACGCCAGCCATACTATATCTGAGAGATTACATACTCTGGAAGAATATTATTTAATACCCAGTCTTAGGTTTAAGAAAGTATGTCCAATGTCCAATTTTTAAGAAGCCTGATATTATTTATTTTGTGTGAGTGAGACTTTAATAATAACTAAAATATGTTAGATAACATGAACAAGTGATTTATATGAACTAATTCATCCCCACAGCAAACCAGTGAGGTAGATACTTTTTTATCTCCATATTTCAAATGAGGAAAGGAATGCTCCAAAGTTTAACTAACTCTTCCTGGCCATTAAGAGGTGGAGCATGAATTCACACCCAGTCTATTCGATCCTAAAGTTCTTTCTCTTACCTACCACACTAGGAAGTTCTCCCTCTGTATTTTAAGCTGAACTTGCTAACCAGTCAATAAAATAGTTAACAAAAACTACAATCTACAGTGTCCATGGTGGGGCAAAGATGTCTTTTACAATGATAAGCCATTCAGTCTTAAAGCGAGGCTTGAGAGCCAAGAGCTCAGCTCCTTTTGGTCTTAGTTTTCATTGGATTAATGACTCTCCAAGCCAAGTCACCTAAACTCTATTTTCAACATCTATAAAACAGAGCGAATAGGAAATCTCTCTCATGGTTCTATAGGTTGAACTCATGACATGATTTTATGACAACTCACTGTTTTATAAATATAAAGTCCTCTTCCATAACCACTGTGAAAGCATTCACATATTTTACCACACATGGATTTCCCAGTAGTTTTTTTTTTTTGGTGGTTCTGGGGATTGAACCCAGGGGCATTCTACCTCTGAGCTACACCCCGAGCCCTTTTTATTTTGAAACAGGGTCTCACTAAGTTGCAGAGGCTGGCCTGGAGCCTATGATCTTGCTGTCTTAGACTCTCAAACACTGGCGCCAGCTCCAGGAAGTTTTTATGCGCCCCAATTTTGACTCATAGAATACAAAACTCTGTGTGTGTGTGTGTGTGTGTGTGTGTGTGTGTGTGTGTGTGTGTATGAGGTAGAACTGAACTCAAGTCCTTTCTTTGCCTGGCTCTGTTACCTTGGGCAGCATGCTGAATCTGTCTTGGAAGATCTGCTTCCTCCGCTGGAAATCAGGGTTGATATGTAATTTTTTCTGAGGATGTGCCATAGGAATTAAATGAGCTGAGATAGGCAAAATGTCTAGCACATGGTTAATGCTCAATAAATGTTAATTTTGGAGGACAATAGTATAGGAATCCCAATAAGCTACTTCTGCACCTGCTGACTTTGGTTTTTAGAGGAACTTGATATCAAGTGACAAATGAAGTTCATAGATGAGGCTACTCCCCAGGCAAAGAAAAGTCTACTCCATCAACCCCCAAAATCTCAGTATCTTGATGAATTTGGGCCAAGTGCATCTAAATTCTGCAGCAAATAGCCTCAGTTCTTCCTTTGCTTTGGCAGGGAAAGCCCGTTTTCTTAGCAATCTCATTGGAAAAGGGTTTATGAAGACGTTGTAATATTTGGCTCCCTATTTTATCCAAGTTGCCTGGATGAGAAATTTGTCTTTCCTTTCCATCTTTCAGACAAAGGATTTATAATGACTTTAGCATGTTATCGAAGCAAAAGACACTATGGAAATGTGACTCCGGGCTGACTTTTATAGGTCCCGATTTGGACGCATTGCTTAAGGTTCACAGGTGGAAAAAATATGTTGTTAAGAACTGTCAACATTCCCTGATATAAAAGTGATTCCTTTCTTTCAGTTTCTTTTTTCCCCCTCTCTTTCCCGCCTCCTCCTCCGCTTCCTCCTTTCCCTTAAGCATGTATGACTCCATCTGAGAACATGTATATCTTGAAACTTTTTCACCAGGTTCTTGAAAACCAGCCCAAATAATTTTTCTTTATCAAATCCCCTCATTTGTTGTTGGTCAGGGGCAAAGCCACCTAGGCCAGGAGATCATGGTTCACTTCACACAAAGGAAGAAGGAAAATCCATTTTAATATTAATAGATTCTCGGGTAGAACATGATCTCAGAATAGTCTCCCAGGACTCAGAGGAACCTTAAGAAATATGAAATATAACAATTTCCCTGGGTCATGTGTTTGGAAAAGGAGTGGAGAGTCAAAAAAAAAAGAAAGAAAAGAGAGAGAGAGAGAGACAACTTCATCAATGGCCTGACATGAATGATACTGACTCATTGGGGAGGGCCATTCAAGCATGGTAGTTTGGGATTATATACAAGGTTGAATCCAGAGAGAATTTTCCCGTAAAGTTAGTATTTGCTGTCCTTTCTATGGACTAGGCATGGAGCAGACTGTGACATGTTTAAACTTGTGGGGAATCAAGAAATGATTATCCTGAGCAGGGCCTGGTGGCACATGCCTGTAGTCCCAGTACTCTGGAGGCTAAGACAGGAGGATCGCAGGTTCGAGGCCAGCCTCAGCAACTTATCGAGACCCTGCTTCAAAATAAACGACACACACACACACACACACACACACACACACACACACACACACAGAAAGGAAGAAAGTAAGAAAAGAAAAATGATTATTCTTCTGGTCCACTCCCACACTCCTTCCTGTCCCAGACCCACTCCACCTGCATGTGTTTGCTCAGACCATTGAGTGACCAATGGTTAAGGCCAGGGTCAGAGGTGCGGTGAATGGAGCACAAGCTTTGTAACCACAGGAAACTGATTAAATCTCTGCTCCACTCCTAAGTGGCCTGGCAAGTCCCTTCACTTCTTAGCATTAATTACCTCCTCTGGAAATACAAATGTTATCTGCTTCGATAACCCAACAAAGTTGGAGAATCACATTAGGTAATGGAAAGGAAGGTGCTTTGTGGATTGTCAAGTGTAGCCGATGTAAAGTCTAATGATAGCAACAACCCACGGAATGGATGGATCTTGCATCTCCGGACTTCTGCAGATTTCAGGCTTAGGTTTGCTGATGAAATCTCTGCTTTCTGTGTTAGAGAACAGATCGTAGGCCTTGGTCAGCCTCCAGCAGATGGAATTAATCCTATTCCAATGCAGAAGAACAGCCAGCACCTGCCCTTAGGGCCTCAGCTCCCAATACCCCCATCAGAGCCCCATTTCCTAACTCCTTAGTATGTACCTCACACTACGCTGGACAACTTACCTCAGCTTGCCTGCGGGCCCAGAAGTGAAGACGAAAGAGCAAGTTTACCACAGATGTTAAGCCGTGGGCAGGCCCTTTTATCTCATAGGGTGTAGGCAGGGCTGAGTGAGGCTCTCCCTCACTTCCCCACCTTCCTCCTCCTCCTCTCCCCTGCTCCCTCTCTTCCTCTTTCCTCCCTTCTTCTCCTTGAGGCTTGAAGCTTTCTTTACTAGAGAACCAGGGGAAATTTAAAAGAGAATTAAAACACAAGGGGCAAGAGTCAAAAGCCCATATGGGTCTGTGCCTCTTTCCCTAAGGGCTTCTTGGTTTTAAAAAATATCTTAGTCTTTTCTATTCAAAGTGCTAACTGCACGGGAAATACACAAATACATATTCACTCTAAATTTTAAAAGGATTTGAATGCTGTAGCTGAAGCTAGTCTCTTCTGACCCCCTTTATTCCCGTCTCTTCCCTAGAGGTAACTATTGTTATCACTTTGGTATGTATTTTTTTTTTGTACTTTAAAAGTTAATTTATAAATGTTTACCTGGAGCAAGATAAGTATATGTGCTTGTCAGCTTGTCACTGGGACCAAAATACTCAAACAACTTAAAGGAGGAAAGGTTTACTTTGGTTCATGGTTTTAGAAGTTTTAGTCCATGGTCTGTGGGCTCCATTGTTCTGGGTCTGAGGTGAGGCAGAACATCATGGCAGAAGGGCATGGTGGAGGAGAGCTGCTCCACTCATGGCAGCCGGGGAGCAGAGAGGGAGAGAGAGAGAGGGGGAGGGAGGGAGAGAGAGGGAGAGAGGGAGGAAGGGAGAGTGGGAGAGAGGGAGGGGGAGAGAGAGGAGAAGAGAGGATAGGAGGAGAGAGAGAGAGAGAGAGAGAGAGAGAGAGAGAGAGAAAGGGGGCAGAGACAATATATAGCCCTCAAGGGCATGCCCCCAGTGACCTACTTCTTCCAGCTATGGCCCACCTGCCTACAGTTCCCACCTCCTCCTGTAGCCCATTAGAATCATGAATCCCTCAATGGATTAATCCACACATGAGGTCAGAGCCCCCATGATCCAATTACTTCCTAAAGCCCCACCACTGGACACTGCTGCATTACAGACCACGCATTCAACACATGAGCTTTTGGGGGACATTCCAGAGTCAAACTATATCAATACATATATTTAGTTTTTACATGAATGGTATCAATTATACTTACCATTCTATAGTTAAAAAATTTTATTCAATAACTTATTATTGGGTTAGAGATATTCCTATACCTGGACATATGCATCTGGCCTCCTTTTTTTTTTAACTGTTGCATAGAGTGAATCCATTGTAATTTAAGCATTCCCTATTGATGAACTTTTAAGTGGTTTCTATTGAAAACATTGCTCCAATAAGCAGGTTTTTTTTTTTTTTGGTGGTACTGGGGATTGAATTCTGGTATTCTACCTTTGAGCTACGATCCCTGCCCTATATTATTTTATTTTATTTATTTTTGGTACTGGGTATTGAACCCAGGGGCATTGTACCTCCAAACTATGCCCCCCTGCCCTATTTTATTTTTATTTTGAAACAGGGTCTCACTAGGTTGACGAGAGTCTCACTACTTGCTGAGGCTGTCCTCGAATCTACGATCCTCCTGTCTCAGCCTCCCAAGTACTGGGATTACAGGAATGCACCACCATGTCCGGCTTATATTATTTTTTTTTTTTTGTTTTCACATGGTCTTGCTAAGTTACTGAGGGTCTTACTAAGTTGCTGAGGCTGGCCTTGAACCTGTGATCCTTCTGTCTCAGCCTCCCAAGTACTGGGATTACAGAAATGCGCCACCACACTTGGCTGGTGCTGGGGATTTTTAAATTTTATTTTTTGTGGTGCTGAAGATTGAACCTAGGGTCTTGCACATGCACTGAGCTACACCTCCCTCCCCATCAATGAGCAATCTTATGCACATGTATGTTTCTCAAGGGTATATACTATAGCATTGTGAATCTGGATATAATGAAATTGGTTGATTGGCTCCCATCCTTCATTTAACTCCTGTTCTCCAAAGGAAGTAAGTTAAAGATCTCTTACCATAATCACTTGGGGGTTTCTCATTTTAACAAACTGTCAGTCACATACATTGTAATTTTCATGATCTTTTTTTGTGATTTTGTGACAGTACAGACTGACTAAAGAATATGGTTTGCATTACTCTTGCAAAAAATCAACCCTGCACTTGACAAGGTTGAAGGGTGTGTGTGTGTGTGTGTGTGTGTGTGTGTGTGTGTGTGTGTGTGTACTTAGTGGAGTAACAGTGTGATCCAAATTGCCCTCCTAAGTGGTATACCAATTCCCACTCCTGTCAGCACTGTGCAAGAGAACACATTTCCTCGAACCCTCACCAATAACTGATATTCTCAAACACTAAATGCGTTTCCAATCTGATAGGAAGGGGGGAAATGATATTTTGCTGTTGGTTTAATTTGTATTTTATCCTAATTTTCTTCTCTTGTGGCATGTCCTCCTTAACCCAGGCATGGTGGTGCATGGGAGGCTGAGACAGGAGGATTGCAGGATTGAGGCCAGCCTCAGTCACTTAGTGAGACCCTGTTTCAAAAAAAAAAATAAATAAGAAAGGCTGGGGATGTAGAGGTAGAATGCCCCTGGGTTCAACCCTAGTACCAAAAAAAAGTTCTCCTTAGGGAGTTCTTATGCCCTTATTGGGGAGTCCCTTTGTCAAACCTGCTCCATCCCAGCACTCCTAGACTGAAGAAGATTCTGGAACTTCAGCAAGGTAGAGAGTACTGCATGCGCACCTCTCCAGGGATTGTGTCCTGCTTTGGAAATTCTCATAGCATGTCTCTCCATGGTACAGCTCTGGAACATTGGAGTAGGTTTAGAAGTTCTTCAGAGATACTGTAAGATAATCACATGCTGTTTCCCTTTGTTTTCATATTTATAGGTATTGTATATTATGCCTCATATGTTACTCACTTTTAAAGATGGGGACCTGCACTGTGGAATTTTGATTTTTTTTTTGGAGTACTGGGAATTGAACCCAGAGTCATTCTATCTCCGAGCTACATCCCCAGACCGATTTTATTTCTTATTTGGAAACAGGGTCTCACTTTGGAAACAGGTTGCTGAAAGTCTCACTAAATTGCTGAGGCTGTCCTTGAACCTTTGATCCTCCAGTTTCAGCCTCCTAAGTACTTGGATTACAAGCATGTGCCACCATGCCTGGCCACTGTGGAATTTTAAACTACATCCATATTTTGTGATTATGAAAGTACTTGAAAAATTGAAAGATGTATAAAGAAACAGAAAATTATCTTCCACTCAGAGGCAGCCATTGTTAAGATGAACATAGATGTTTTTGAAGAAACAAATTTTCAAGTACAGGCATATCTGCCTTCTTTCCAGATTTCACAAATGTCTACGATACCCATTTTGTAACCACTCAGGAAGGCCATTTTCTTATTTCCTTCATCATTTTGTTTATGAGTGTATTTGTGCTTTATTCACTTGGAAAAGATCTTATACTGGTCTTATTGCTTCAACCTGGCATGAGATGGTTGCTCTCCTTTCACGTTTACTAAGAGCTCATTAGCTCCATTAATCTGGGAGGCTATGGGGGCTGAATGGGATTTCAGCTGCTGAGGTGCTCTGCGCCCTCGGGGCAGAGAAGCCTCTTAAACAGAGGGACAGGATAACGTCATAATAGTCTCAGAGCATGCTCAGGCACACCCTGTAATTTGCTTGAAGCCCAGGAACCCCAATTGGAAAGGAGGTGAACCCCTTTACAGATGATATTGGGAAAGTCAGACCTAGCTTGGGTGCTGGGGAAGGGCTAGCAGTGTGGGCCTGATTGGCTGGAGGGGAGCAGTGGCCCCAGGTTACATATGAGCCTGTGCTGCCCAGGGTCTAGCTCTAGTTACTTGAGGTTCTAGGTCACCCAGACAGGGAGACAAAGGTACCTTCTTGCTTCCCACTCCTCAGGGCAGCCAGACGGAGCGTCAACTGGCTATTCATGTTGCACATCACATTCTTGGAGAAAGTTTTTCTCCCATAAGCACAAAAGAATATTGTTTATCACGGCTAAAATAAATACACAAGGCTGCGCAATTTTCCACAATTGGTTTGGAGGAATGTCAAATTAAATGTTCTGAATCATTTCAGTTCTATTGTGAAAACTGTTTGTTGGTTACTACTTATTTCCGTTTCTGATCCGCAGTTTATTTAATTGACTCTGGACATTAAGCAGGGATTGAAATGGTTTGCTTCAGAGCAGATGGTCTCGTGCTATTTTATAGCATGTGCGCGCTGAAGTCCTCTGCTTTGTGAGCTGGGTCTATGATTCCTGGCAGTATTTTATTTTATTGTGGTAAGAACATTTAACATGAGATCTACCCTCGTAACACATTTTAAAGCATAAATTACAGTATTGTTAAGTACAGGCACAGTGTTGCACAGATCTCTAGAACTTCTTCATGCTGCATGACTGAAACTTTATGACCCTCGATTGGCCATTCCCTCCTTCCCTCTCCCCACCGGCCCCTGACAATCTCCGCTTATATAAATTTCATTGTTTTAGATATTTCATAGAAATAGAATCATGATGTTGCCCTTCTGTGGTTGGCTTATTTCACTTAACATATTTGAACAATACTTATTTTCCAGGATCGGTTGATGTTTCAAAGTGCCATTGTGTTGTTGAATTGCTTGGCTCGGAGCAGTGGTCCCTTGGCTGGTCTCCACTCAATCGGAACATCAACAACGGAGGTCGATGGCACAGGTTAGGAGCTAGCTTTTGGGTACAACGGTGAGGCAAAGGTTCTTATTTTGCCTGTAATTTTGGCTGTGCTCTCGAGGGAGGACTGAATGTTCTAGTCTGAGATGCTCGTGCTGGGATAATAGCCTTCAGAAGGAAGCTCCACGTTCTAGGTGAGGGGTGAGCACGCTAGGACAAAGGTTATCTGATTGCCTGGAGGTCACCAGTGGCTGTGGCCCTGGAATGGCTGTCCTAGAACAGATGTGAATGTAAGGGGAAACTGGGTACGGTGGCATATGCCTGAAATCCCAGTACTTGGGAGGCTGAGACAGGAGGATCGCAGGTTGGAGGCTAGCAACTTAGTGAGACCTGTTTTCCAAACAAACAAACAAACAAACAAACAAACAAACAAAAAATAGGACTGAAGGTATAGCTCAGAGGTAGAATGCCACTGGATTCAATGCCCAGTAACACACATAAAAAAAAAAGAAAGAAAAGAAAAAGATGTGCGTGTAAGGGGAGAAAGACAACGAGAGAGGAGAGAGATGAGCAAGAGAAGGAAAGGGGCTCAGGATGGCGAAGTTCGACATCAATGGCTGGCTACCTGCCCAAGCTGTGGAGGTGTGGGGAGGGCTGCCGCGCAGCTTGTACAGAGGGAACTCTAACAAAGTCCTCTGGCTGGGGACAAGTGGGCCCTGGAGTTGCCCTGTTTTCACTCACCCAGTCACCAGGATGCAGGGACACCTCAAGCCCCAGGGGCTTTCCTGATGCTCAGGAAAGTGCCACGTGGGCTGGCGCGGTGCCTGAAAGCTGTTCCGGCTTCGTCACTGAGCTCCTGTGGATCTGGAGAGTGGAGCCCAGAGAGTCTGTTGTTCTTTTCTACCACGAGCCGTGAAGCAAGCACACGAGACACCCGTATTGAGGGTTTGCCGTACTTGAGGTGGTATCGAGGGGACCCCTTAAAACACCACATTCTGTTCCTCAGGATCAGGACTTGCCTTCAGTCCGTCCAATGAGCTTCCAGCTCCACAAGACTGGGCTCACACCCCAGAGCCCGTGTGTTCTGGTAGGGGGCTGGGCAGGTTCCTTTGACTTTCCAAGCTTCATTTTCCTTGCCTGAAAATGGAAAATATGAGGATTAAAATAGTTTTATGCTTGTATATTATTACATAAACATTAGTCATTTAAAACTGTATAGTGCTATATAAATGTCAGTTTTATGTTTTATGAGGAATCAGATCTTTGTTTATTTTTATTTTTTTCATACTGGGGATTGAAACTGGGGGCATTCTACCTCTGAACTACATCTCCAGCCCTTTTTATTTTTATTTTTTAAATTTTGAAGCAGGGTCTCACTAAGTTGCAGAGGGTCTTGTCTTGAATCTGTGATCCTCCTGTCTTAACCTCCCAAGTATTGGTATTATAGGCATGTGCCACAGACCTTTAAAGAGCTGTAGAGACTAACAGACTGCCTTATAAGCAGAAAGTCTCAAAACTATATAGGTAGTTACCATGTGTATATAGCAGTGTATCCAACATATAGGAATTCAAGCACATGAATGAAATAATAACTATTATATATATAATTATAATACATATATGTATGTATGTATGTATGTATTTGGTACTGAGGGTGGAAGCCAGGGCCATTCTACCTCTGAGTTACACCCCCAGCTCTTTTTATTTTTGAAACAGGATCTCACTAAGTTGCTGAGGGCCTTGCTAAGTTTCTGAGGCTGGCCTTAAACCTGCAATCCTCCTGTCTAAGCCTCCCAAGTACTGGGATTGCAGGCATGCACCACTACCCTTGGCTATAATTATGTTTTGTGTATATGCCTTATTATATGTGGCATGTCAGGTCATGAAATGGTCGGTCCTCTCACTCATTTACTAAAAGCTCATTCATGGACTGAGAACAGGGGAGGAGTGGCTTCCCCAAGAAAAATGAGGGCTGATACTGTAAGAAAGGAAAGTGGATGATAGGTGACAAGATAAAGAAACAAGAACAAATCCAAACAACAATCCACAGATGTCCAGTACATCAGCTTTGTGGATGAGCTGCTTTAACAAGACTCTTGCTCATATAATGCAGAGGAAAGCCACCCTGTGCACTGCAGGAGGACTGCAGTGGGGAGGGGAGGGGAGCTGATGAGGGGGCAGGTGTATGTGTGGGGAGACCTGTGAGAGGTCTCATTGGGATTTTTTCAAAGTGATACTTCTATGAATATTCAATACATGTAGAAAAATGACATGTTTGATTCAATCGATTGGATTTCTCATTGCAATGGTGAAGGAGTTGAGTTTGCATCAAGTTTGGGGGTTTGGCCAAAACAGAGCCAGCTTTTGTAGATGGAGCTGAGAGTGGAAACGTGGGTCACATGTAAAATAAGGCTAAAGGCCCCGTCTCTGTAGGGCTGGGAGGGGTCAACTGAGATCACGCAGTAAAGGGATACACCCCCGGGAGTTGCCCCTGTGTTGTTTTCATGACTCTCCTCACGAGTTCGTATGCACAGAGGCCTATTGCTTTCCCTCTGATCATCCCCAGACACTGCTGACCATCAGGGAATCAGCGAAGAATGTAGATAATCTGCTGGAATCCATCTTCCCACCAACAGCCTCTAAAGCATATCCCTGCTGATGGTAGGGAATCTTAGCAAACAACGCTGTCTCTATGATGTGTCATGTCGACAAAGATGCCAGAGATGTAGCTGAGCTTCAACAAATCAGATGAAAGTTGACTGCTTACATTACTTTAAAAGGATACAAGAGGGTCTCCAGATAAAGGAGGAGAAACCCCAGTGGAGTGATAGAAAGGGTCTAGGGGAGAGAATTTGGGGAGAAGGGAGACTTGATGAAGGAAATACTTGAATCGATGCTATGTACATGTACGGGATTGTCAATGCCAATCTCAGTATCTTGTATGGGGAAGGGGAGGGAGTGGGGAGGGACTTGTGGGGGAAGATCACCAAGTGCCGTGTGCATGCATGTCCCTGTCACTCTGCACTTCATTATGATGTGAGATTACAATGCATCAATAAAAGCATATTAAAATATAAATAAAAAGTTGACTTTCTATACCTTTTATCAGGGGCTTTTCACCTGGGACACATCAATAGGCATGGTTGCATTTGTTCTGAAATTTATACAAAATGTGTGGTGTGTGTGTGTGTGTGTGTGTGTGTGTGTGTGTGTGTGTACCCACGATCGTGCTTCTCACGCTGTCCTGGGAAGAGGGTCCACTGCTTTCAATAGATTCTCAAGGGAATCATGACCCCCTAAAGGTTAAGTGTTGCTGACTTACAGTGTTTCAAATGATGGAACTGTGTTGAAAGGTGGATGAAGCAACTGGAGAATTCTAATCCCACTCAGTTTAGCTCACTTAGATGAGCTCATCTTTGAGGCTCTGCCGGGCCACTCTAATGCTTTCATCTTAGGAAAAAGCAAAACATGTCATTTGAGTGGGGGCACTCATTCCTCCTTTAAAAAAATAAAGTTTTATCTGGCCATGGTGGCGCACGCCTGTAATCCTATTACTTGGGAGGCTGAGACAGGAGGATCACAGGTTCAAGATCAGCCTCAGCAACTTAGTGAGACCCTGTTTCAACATAAAAAATAAAAAGGGCTGGGGATGTAGCTCAGAGGTAGGAAGCCTCTGGGTTCAATCTCTAGTACCAAAAAAGAAAAAAGTTTATTTTGTATGTATGTTTTTAATTAGAAAGATGGTCATTCTACTTTTAGGAAAGTTAGAAACTTTAAAGTAGAAAGGTATTTTAAAAAATCATTCAGAAACCTCATGAGAAAGTTTGAGGGCAGCATAGCATAGCACAGTAAGCATGGGCTTGGGTGTCAGGTACGTCTCTCTGAGTTGTTTTGTGAAATTTAGGGAAATTGCTTAATATCTCTCTCTCTCTCTCTCTCTCTCTCTCTCTCTCTTTTTTGTGTGGTACTGGGGATTGAACCCAGGGTCAGTCTACCTCTGAGCTACATTCCCAGTCCTATTTTATTATTTTATTTTGAAACAGGGTCTCGTTAGGTTGATAAGAGTCTTACTACTTGCTGAGGCTGTCCTTGAACCTGCAATCCTCCTGTCTCAGCCTCCCAAGTACTGGGATTACAGGCATGTACCACTATACCCCGGCTTGCTTAATCTCTTTAAGTCTGTCTTCTCATTAAAAAATTGAGACAATAAACTGGGTGTGGTGGCGCACAACTATAATCCTAGCAACTCAGAAGGATGAGGGAGGAGGATTGCAAGTTTGAGGCTGGACTGGTCAACTAAGCAAGATCTCAAAAAAAAAAAAAAGCTGGGGATGTGGCTCAGTGTCATACAGAGATTGCCTTACCATGCCCTGGGTTCAAGCCCCAGTATTGCAAACATTAAAAAAAATGAGATAATAATTATATTTACATTATAAGGTTCTGAAGGATGAAATGAGAAAATGTATGTAAAGTGCCTAGCACAGTGCCTAGTATTCAGTAAGTGCTTAATACAGGATAATGTTTTGCTATGACTATTGTTTTCTAATTCTACTCACTTTTGCATACTTGAGATCATACTGTTTCAACTTTACTGATTTTTTTCTTTTCATTGTAATATTTCCCTATAATACATACTCTTTATACATGTTCATTATAATAACTACATTATATCCAACACAGGGGATATACTCAATTTACTTGACATTTCCTATATTATTAGATATTGAGGATATTTTCAATTTTTTAAACATTAGAAATGAACGACTTTGTATTTGTTGGTTTCTTAGGACCCAAATCAGTTGTTTTCATCAACATATTTTAGGCAACTCTGCTTTCGGAACCACTCTGCTTATGTGGAGCAATGGGGGTTTCGTAGTGGATATATGTGATTTCTTGAGGACAGTTGAAAAGCTGGAAGATAAAAAACTATCATGGATTTTACTGTGACTTCTTTTGGCTCCTAGGAAGTCTCTGGATTCTAATAGTTTCAACTAATAAGCTAGTTTATTATTTTCCTTTCATGTAAGAATTCTGTTATAATAGTTCAGGACTAGTGTGGTGGCTTCGGGGACTCAGACTCCTTTTATCTGTTGGTCCTCATCCACTGAGGCCAGGAGGGCTCACCCACTGAGCTGGTGGAAGAGGAAAATGGGGAGGAAAGCAGTTGTCTGACCTTTAGGAAGCTGCATGTAACACTGAGGTCCATGTTCCATTGGCTAGAATGTCATCATAGGGCCACACCAAGCTGCAAGGGGGACTGGGAGATGTAGTTTTAATTCTGGGAATCCTCATATCCAGAAAAATATCAAGGGTTCTATTTTGATAGAAGAAGGGAACAGGTATTGGGGAGCGACCAGCTCTGTCTGCTACAGTAGCCTTTTAATACAGAAAGTAAACCTGGAACTAGCCACAGTGGTTCACGCCTGTCATCCCAGCCTGCGGGCGGCTGAGGCAGGAGGATTGAAGGTTCAAGGACAGCCTTGTGAGACCCTATCTGAAAATAAAATAAAAATTAAAAAGGGGTGGGGATGTAGCTCAGTGGTAGAGCACCCCTGGGTTCAATCCTCAGAACTACAAGAAGAAGAAGAAGGAGAAGGAGAAGGAGAAGGAGAAGGAAAAGAAGAAGAAGAAGAAGAAGAAGAAGAAGAAGAAGAAGGAGGAGGAGGAGGAGGAGGAGGAGGAGGAGGAGGAGGAGGAGAGAGGGAGAGAGAGAGAGAGAAAGAGAAAGAAAGAAAGGAAGGAAGGAAGGAAGGAAGGAAGGAAGGAAGGAAGGAAGAAAGAAAGAAAGAAAGAAAGAAAGAAAGAAAGAAAGAAAGAAAGAAAGAAAAAGAAACCAGGGACAATCCAAAGTGGTGGGGACGGGGAGCAAGAAGGGAGAAAGGACAGCTACAGAGAGCACATCACATTCGCCCTGCGCGTTAGCCCTCCTCCATCTTATCTAGATTCAGTTTCTGTTCTAAACTGGATACTTGGCCACAGTTTCTCCTGCTCTTTCTTGTCTACTCCTTGGTATCCCTCCTCTACCCACAAATTCCTTCTGTTTTGTTAATGTCCTCTTTGTTCAACAAGCTCTCAGAGAGTGCTGGAGACACCACAGGATGGGGCCGCTCCGTGAGGGCTGGGAGGCTGAGCCAGACACATGCTAGAAGTCTCTATGGGGTGTCATGGGGGCTTTAGTGAAGGAGGGGTCTTTTCTAACTAGAGTGGACATGAGGAATAGTCTAGAAAGGTTTCGTAAGGAGCGGGTACTAGACTGAGTCTTGGAGTGAGCAGGTGTTCATCAGACTGATGGTGTGGTGAGGAAGAGAAACACAATGAAACATGGAAAAACTTCCTCCTTGTGTGAATCATGGACATAGGGGAAGAGTAAGCCAATTTAAATTGGCTTAGGTAAACCAGGTGTGGTGGCATAGGCTTGTAATTCCAGTATTTGGGAGGCTGAAATAGGAGGATCACAGTTCGAGGCCAGCCTCAGCAACTTAGGGAGACTCTGTTTCTACATAAAAAAATAAAATAAAGGGCTGGTGATATAGCCTGGAGGTAGAACACCCCTAGGTTCAATCTAGAAACTTCAACTGGCACCATTAGGAAAAATAAGCTGTCTTTCCACTGGGGCATCTCATAGACTGTATTTAAACTTGAGTGTTTGTGGCCATCTCTGCTACCTCATGGGAAAATCAAGAGAGAAGAAAGCAAGGCCATGATACGACAAGAAGCCAGGGCCTAGGCATTGAATGCCTAGACCAGGCTGATCCGAAGCTGGATATGCATTGCCACCCCCACCCTCCGCCCGCCCCAGATTTTCTTCATGCTTATGCCAATATTTTCTTTTTTTCCTGAAGGAAAATGGTTGATATTAGCAGAATAGGACAACTTATTTGGGGAACTGCTAGTAATCCAGGAGGCAGAACGAGGGACCAGAAGATGGAGAGTTGAATCCAGGGGCATTCTACCTCTGAGCTACACTCTACCCCTTTTTATTTATTTATTTTTTGAAACAGGGTCTCCCTAAGTTTCTGAGGGTCTCCCTATGTTGCTGAGGCTGGCCTCAAACCTATGATCTGCCTGTCTCAGCCTCCCAAATACTGCGATTACAGGTGTGCACCACTGCACCTGGCTGATATATTATTATTATTATTATTATTATTAACTGAGGTGCATAGTTTACATTGGGGCTTAACTCTTTGTCTTGTGCATTGTCTGGGTTTTGACAAATGGGTAATGCCATGTATCTACCAGTACAGTATCATACAGAACAGTTTCACTGCCCTATAAATCCCCTGTGCTCCACCTGTCCATCTGTCCCTCCTTCCAAACCCTTGACAGTTGCTGGTATTTTTCCTCTTCTCCGTTTTGCCTTTTCCCCAGTGTCATGTAGCTGGAATCATATTGTATGCATCCTTTTCAGGTTGGCATCTTTCACTTGGCGATATGCATTTGAGGATCCTCCATGTCTTTTCATGACTCAATAGCTCCTTTCTTTTTATCACCAAATAATATTCCATTGTATGGATACACCACAGTTTGCTTATGAGTTCATTCAATGAAAGACATTTTGGTTGCTCCCACCTATTGGCAGTAATGAAGAAAGCTGCTATAAATATTCATGTCCAAGTCTTTGTAGGCATAAGCTTTCAACTCTTTTTGGTAAATGTTAAGAGACATGGCTGCTGGGTCAAACATGATCCTTGGGATATTTTTCTTTTATTTGCAGAGCACATTCATGTTCATTAATTTACTTTCACGGGGGCTCTCCGAGATGAGTGAGGCATGTGTTATTATTCCCACTTCACAGAAGCAAAGCTGAGGTTTCAAGAGTGTAAGTCAAACATACAAATTCACAGAGTTGGGGAGTGTGTAATCCAGGCTCTCAATGTAGTCTCTTCACATGGCCCGAACCTCACAACAACGCGATTAGCCATAGCCAGAATAATTCCCATGATCTCAGGCCAAATCACTCAAACAATAAGACCAAGCCAACCCCAGAAAAAAAGGGGAAGTAGTAAGGTTTTTTTAGTATCTTCCTGGGCCCACACCCAGAGTCTGTGTTCTAGACGTCCTCTGGCTCTCCCCAGGATCAAAAGCATCTTTACTCTTACCCTGGAAACTGCCCAGTGAACAGCCAGATAACTCGATGAAGTCATTCCAGGGACTGTTATTATAAGTGACTCAGTGTGATACCCCTCCAAGATAAAGTGTGCATTTCACAGTAGCTTTTAATGCCTCCAATCAGAAAATTAAAAGATGTGGGAATTTTCAGCCCTCGGGCAGGGCTTGGGGGGGTGGGGAGAAATGAAGTGAGCTCTCCCCATGTTCCTCAAATTATGCCTCACGTTTGACTTAGATTAAATGTCAGACCCACAGGTAAGGACGTTTATTCTTTCATTTCTTTCCAACCTGCAAAGATTGTCCTCATAGAAAGGGAAGAAGGTAAACCGGGTGTGGTGGTGTACACCTATAATCTCAGTACTTGGGAAGCCAAACAGGAGGATCACAGGTTTGAGGTCAGCCTCAGCAACTTAGTGGGAGTCTCAACAACTTAGCAAGGCTGGGCTGGAGGTGTAGCTCAGAGGTAGAATGCCCCTGGGTTTAATCCTCATTACCAAAAAAAAAAAAAAATGTTGGTGGCGAGAAGGTATCAATGTACACAACGACTTAATGACTAGATATAGTTACATTTCTTCTAGCAGCTTGGCCTTAACTTCCCTGTCAGTCATAGGTTAATTACCCTCAGAGAGATATACCACATTTGTTGTTGGCAGTAGTGACATGACAAAAGGATAGTTTAGGAGTATTTTAGTCCCCTTTATTTAATCTCCAAGCCATTACAACTAAACATACAACCTGAACAAAGTATACTAGTTATGCAAATAAAAATTCATGACAAATTTCTTCCAACCAGCCTGTTGCCTTTAAGACTCTCTTTTCTTTCTTTATTTTTTTCATGTGGTACTAGAAATTGAACCCAGGGACACTCTACCTCTGAGTTAGACCCCCAGTCCTATTTTTTATTCTTTATTTTGAAACAGGGTCTCACTAAGTTGCAGAGGGCCTCACTAAGTAGCTGAGGCTGGCCCTGAACCTGCGATCCTCCTGTTTTAGCCTTCCAAGTACTGGGATTACAAGTGTGTGCCACCATGCCCTGCTTAAGACTTTCCTTTCTAGAAACTCTGTAGCTGCCACTGAGAAAACCTTCTCATGAGAGTTTTAGAAAATAAACATTTCTAGCATGAATTTTGAAGTTATTCTTCCAACATAGGAAAAGCAGTGTCCTGACTATTACAATGGGGGGGGGGCTGGTCCCCATCCAGCATAATCTATTTTAACCACTGAAATGACTTAAGTTCCTTCCTTTTGCCTTTGAGATTTTAATAGTGGAGTGGCACAGCCCTGGCCTTGGGCATCCCTGGTCTTATGACTTGGATAATCTTTGAAATGTTACAGTGAATGAAAGTGTTGCTTGCCTGAGTATGGTTCCTGTGTTTTTAACAACAGAGAGGTTTTCTGGGTCACTGTCTCCCTCTCTCTGGGAGCACAGAGACTCCAGGGCCTAACTCGGTACTACTGTTGGCAGGAGAGAGCATACCTTAGGGCCACTCGCAAGAGGAATAGTCTTTGGAGGGGGATGGTGACTTTTTAGAGGAGCCTTTCATTTGGACCATTCTGGGTGCCGTGCTCTGAATGGGATTTTTGGGGTTCGCCTTGTGTGAGCATTTGTAACACAATACTGGTGGAACATTTAAGAAGGTATCTCTCACTGCCATCAGAATAAGGGCCAAACTTAACAAGATTTAAAGGTCCTTTATAGTCTCCCCTTCTGCTGCTCCTCTAGATCTGGGTAGTTACTACTCAGGTAGAGCTGGAGTTAGCAGTGTAACATTTGCTTGCCCCTCTCTCCCCCACTACAGTGTTAGCTCTGGACTCATTCCAGAGCACAGGGTGTGGCGATCTGTAGCAATCCACAGATATCTAATGAATGGATGAACTGATGAAAAGAATTCACCGATGAACCCAAACTGTGGAATTATGAACAGTTGGCTTAAGCAGATGCCTTAATAAACAACGACCCAGATATTCAGTGTGTGAAGAGCCTGGGTCTGGTATTAACTGGTGTCTTCTTCCTATGAAACCAGTAACCCCTTCAGTGGGAGGAGGCCAGGGGCATTCATCCCGTACCAGTTCATTCTCTTCCTTGGCTCTGGTATGGCAGTGTCCCAGTGCCTGGCCGCTGTGCCACAGTCTGAGTCTCATGCTTGTGTGTGCACCAGAATGGGCTCTGCTCTTTATCAGGGGTCTAGTAGAAATTGCTAGGACTAGTCAGTCTGTCTGAACCAAGTTGTGCAAAGTTCATAGTCTACAGGTGAGCCTATTTTAATAACCTGGGCTCTTACTATTTCTAATTTGCTACGGAAAGACCTGTACATGGCCCGACCTTGAAGAAACGTGGTTTTCTTCAGTGTTCCTTCTGCAGGAAACAGAGGGCTGCAGCCTCTCCCTGGGTATTGCTCTCACCGCTCTCTCCTGTTTCTTAGCTCTATTTGGTGCAGTGCAAGGTGGAGTAAAAACTACCATCATGTCAGCACCACCATCAGTGCTTAGTGTCACTTCACACCTCCAGCTACTATGCTAAGCACTCTGTCCAGGCTCATTCACTGAATCCTCACAACCGCCTGTGAAGTAGGTGTCATTGCATCTTCCTTTTGCAGACGAACAGGTCTCTGATTTGGTCAAGGGTGCAAGCTACCAATTGACCTTTGTAATCCAGTTCCGGTTCATTACACATACCTGGACAACTTCTCCTCTGTTTGCTATGCTAGCAAATATCATTCTCCACCACTCTGGCTCTAGCAGCCAGAGCACCCCCCACTTTTTTTGTGCGGTACTGGGATTAAACCCAGGGGCATTCTACCTCTGAGCTACACCGTTAGCCCCTTTTTTATATTTTATTTTTGAAACAGGGTCTTGCTGGGTTGCTGAGAGTCTCACTAAATTGCTGAGGGTCTCACTAAGTTGCTGAGGCTGGCTTGAACCTGTGACTCTCCTGTCTCAGCCTCCCAAATACTGGGATTACAGGCGTGAGCCACCACGCCCAGCTCTGAGCCTTTTTGAAAAATGTCGTACTCACTTTCATGTAGACCTTATAGGCAGAGTCATGAGAGCAAAATCTTTTCCTCTCATGCTGCCTTCATTTCTGTAGTCTGGCTTTCATTCTCACTGACAGTCAGCTCTTGACCTGTGCTGAGTGATCCTCCCGTACTGGGCACTTTTCCAAGTAACAAAAGAATCCTGCCAGAGGGAGGAGGATGGTAGCATGAGCAGTGGGGATTAAGTTAGCGAGCAGCCTGTTGGGGAGTCTGTAGGGAGAAATACAGCAACAAAGTGTCTGAGACTTTTTGGTGTAATATTGTGGAATGTGTAGTCCTCAAACCTCCCATTTCTATCCTTTCATTCTTTAGAATTTTTAAAAATAGGAACTCATTTATCTTTACAACAGCTTCATAGGCCAGGCATGGAAGGTGGTATTGCTTCTTTTTTACTGAAGAGAAAACAGAAGCTCAGAAAGTGAAGCGGGCTGTAGATCTCCTGCCACTGAGCAGCAAGCAGGGTTCACACTTGCGTCTCTTTCTGCTTTCCCTGAATCAACGGGTTTTCCTGGACTGTGTAAGCAGACAACAGAATAAAAACTGACCTCCTCTATCTTCATCATTTTAATGTTTCTTTTGTTGTTTCCCCAGAAAACAACTATTGAAAAATGAACGTAAAGTCCCTCGTTGACTGCTTGGCTCTTGCTACTGTTTTCCCTTTTGCTGAGAAATTCTGTGTCAGGGCAGGCGACGGTGATGAACAACTTCAGAGGGGCCAAGGCTCTGGTTGCTGAACTAATGATTGAATCATTTTGTCTGAAAATCAGGCTGACTCTTACACTAGTCTGGATTATTGAAGCCAATTGGCTTGTGCAACTGTGAGAAAGCCACCTGACTGTCTTGTCTCCATGGCCATCTCTGTCCAGGTGATGGGGGAATTGCTATACTTGAAGTCGACAGAAGGAGGGGGAGAAAGATTGTTCTGGAACTTCTGGATGATATAACTCAACCATTGAACATTCTGCCCTTCTCTATCCTTCACCAGACTTTCCATTGTTTTCATCATCAGAATATCTTATTTTTATATAAAATGACCAGCAACAAATTAACAACTCTGCTTTAATTCTAACCGAAGACTCCAAAGTGGAATGAAGAGTGAATGACAAATAAGACAGGAAAAAATATTACCTAAGGATTCTTTATATTTCATCTTTTATGCATTTGTATATTCTGGCTATTTTAATTCAGTGAAAAGATTTTTATATTCATTTTAATGCAGCAACACTTTATTCTATGCCTATTTTTGGTTTGTTCCTGATTTGATTCCCCAAACTGTTAAGACACAGTGCCTCCCCTCAGAAGAGCTGGAAAATCTGTGGATGAAAAATGAAAAAAAAATGCGTTTTTTCTCCCCCAAGATATTCGCTTGAGGCAGAAATTGGTACCAACACACCCGGAACTGCAGGACCTGCAGGCGCTCCCCTTCCCAGGGCTGCCTCACCAGCCCCCACAGTGCCCCCATTCCCCTGCTCCTGTTGTAGGTTGCTGGTCATCCGGGTCCTCTCACTGTAGACATGGACGCCATTTCCTGCTCTTTCCTAGATGACCCAGCACACTGCTCTCCTGATTAAGCCATTTCTTGACTCAACTATTCTCAACTTTCACATCAAGATGGAACAGCCTCCTTTATCCCTAATCCTGTTACACTCTCATACACAGGCCACCAAGTAGAGTCACCTTGAGTTTTCCTTGTCTGATAGGGAATGTTTCAAATTGCAAATTGTAAAATTTAAAATAATAAAAATTTATATAAAAAAGCAAGTGAATAAGCAAAGGAAACAGAATTCACTCACTTTTAAGACTGCAACTCTCAGCTGGGCGTGGTGGTGCATATCTGTAATCCCAGTACTTGGGAGGCTGAGACAGGAGGATTGCTGGTTTGAGACCAGGCTCAGCAACTTAGTGAGAGCCTCAGGAACTTAGCAAGACCCTGTTTCAAAAACAAAAACAAAACCAAAAAACAAATTGGGCTGGGGGTGTAGCTCAAAGTTAGAATGCCCCTTGGATTCAATCCTCAATACTACCTAAAAAAAAAAATCCAAAACAGAACAAAACAAAACAAACCCTGCAACTCTCTTCTTTTAGAACTCTCACTTGATTTTAAATTAAGCTTCTTAAGATCAGAGAACGGGTCTGTCTTGCTTACTCTCATATCCTCAATGCCCAGTACAGAGCCTGACCCCATAGTAGGCACTCAAGACATGTTTGTTGGATGCAAACGATGACTACATGATTCAGGCATGTGTTTCTGTGAGCTTGGCCAAAGACGAGCTGAGTGGCAGACACTAACCTACACTCGAAATGATCCCTTCCTCTGACATTGGCTGACTGTCCTTGGAACATGTTTGTGTGACTTGGCCCTCTCTTGCCTCAGGATGAGTTCATCTCCCAGGAGGCTTCTCAGACCCTCATTCAAGTATATCCTTGGCTGACCCACCCCAGTTACCCTCCAGACCTGTGTAGGCCCTGTCTGGAGGGAAGATGGCCTGGGCTCAAGCCAGGGGCAGCTTGAATGTCAAAAGCAAGGACAAGAACTGTGAGATGGAAGAGCACTTACTTCTGACTGGGAAGATCAAGGAAGCCATGGGCAGGTGACCAGAGCGTGGGGCCAGCTGCAGAGGCAGATGCATGGAGCCTAGAGTGAGGTAGGATTCCAGGGAAGTGATTGGAAAGCCCACTGTGCAGAACAACAGTGGGAGATGACAGAATATAGATTGTTTGGGAAAAGCCATGGACTCTATTCTAGAGACCAAGGGAAACAACCTGACCCGAGTTTGGGAAGTGTCACTATGAAGCATGGTTTTAGGGAGAAAGGGGGAAAAGGTGGGAAGCTCTTAAGAAGTTCCATCTATAGTCCAAGGGTCGAGAAGAATCGCAGGCCGAGCAGTGGGACCACACAGTCCCCTCCCCGCACTGCACTTGACCTTCGTCTACTTAGTTTTGTATCCAAACCCAGTATCAGGCCCAGAACAAGTGGTCAGTAAACATTGAGTGAGTAAAATACAGATAGAGAAGACGCTGGGGACATAGGGTCAGTGGGTTTTGAGCGTGGGGGTTAGTGAGAGTGAGAGAGAAGATGAAGATGGGATGCAGTTCAGGTGTCTGCATGGCTGGGGCACTCCTGGGGGAGTCGGTCGCAGTCAGCAGTCTCACTGCTGTGGTCCACACACCTGGCATGCACAGCTTAGAGGGAGGAAGGTTTATTTGCTTATGGACCTGGAGATTTCAGGTAACATATATATAGTCCATTTTATGCAAGCTGCTAAGAAGGAGCTGAGGCTATAGGTCCTTAGGGCATGAGGTCACAGAGCAGAGAGACAGCCAAAGGGTCAGAAAGTCAAAGCCAGATGCTGCAGCTATAACAGGGTACAAGTAAAGCAAGATCAGGTGGCATTTGAGAGACAGTTCTGACAACTTCCAATGAAGCCATGCTCTGTTCAGGCATCCTTCAAAATACTTCATGCGTAGTCACTTATTTGACCTATATAATGACCTTATGCAGTAGGTACTATTATTTTGTGACACAGAAGCACAGAAAGGTTATGTAACTTCTTGAAATCACATAGCTAACAAGTGGCACAGTCAGGAATTGAACCTCTTGGTTTGGGACCTATTGCATTTGAGATACCTGTGCAATGTCTGTGGTCTTCAAGTCAGACAGGCATAAGAAGGCTCCCCATGTGTTGCTTTGCCAATGCACTTCAGGTCGTTTGGCATCACTCTCAGTTCTGTGAATCTAACTAGGTATATCAGCCAGGGTTTTCCAAGAAGCAGAACAAAATATAAATGCGGATGCTCCTCAATTTATGATGTGGTTCTATTCCAATCAAAAATGAAAATACAGTAAGCTTAAAATGCATTCAATACACTTAACCCACTGACTGTCATAGCTTAGCAACACAGCACACTATAGAGGATTGGCTGTTTCCCTAGTGGAGCTGTGGTTAACTGCCACTGCCCAGCCTCACAAGAAAGCATCACACCACATACTGCTAACCCAGAAAAAGATCAAGTTTCAAAATTCAGAGGAGGATTAAAGATGGCAGAATAGAGGAACACAGTGTGTTGCAGGTGCTCTGAGACTCAGAACTCAACCAGAGGGAAAAATGCTTCTTGGCAAGAGAAGAAAAGCAGCCAGAACTCAACAGGACAACGACAGTTGAAACACGGTGAAGCAGCAGAGAGAGCAGAGGACTGAAAAGAGCTCCGCGCGTCTCACCTGGTGAGCAGAGATTGGCGGCACGGCCATCTTGGCAAGCCCATGCAGGGCTGGCGGCTGCTGGGACCAGGGTGATCAGAGACCAACTCCAGCAAAGAAGCAGCAGAAGCCTGTCTAGTCAGTGACTACAGACCATCAACAAAAGCAATTGCACTCTTCTTTGCATGCTCGACAAAGACCTGACTACCCAGATGGCCCACCTAGGCCACGCAGCAAAATCCTGTGACTGCAGCTGAACTCACCTCTGCCTGCAGGGACTTGAGCGGCACTTGTCAAGACCATGAGTTACAATCTGTCCCAATGGGAGACTACCCTGCACGGCCACAGGGACTTGCGTGGAAAGAACAGACTCACCAGGTCTGTGAGTTTGCACATCACCCCAGCAGAGGTGGGGCGGGGCTACAGTTGGACACAGCAGAAACATGAATTAGCAGAGAGCCCCTAGAGATGTTTTGGGTGGGAAGAACCTAGAGTCAGCAGTTTGCTGCACTCTCCCAGGGTCTCCATCGATCACCACAGGACAGCCAGCCATGGTGTCTGTAGAGTGAAATAACTTAGCCTACTGAGTTGCAGGCTCAGAAAGCTAGAAACTTCTGGCTGTGTTTGGGCTCTATAAGTACCAAGGCCAGAGACAAACAAGGTCTCATGTGATCGCAGCCACCCAGAGAAGCAGCAGTGTCTCTGAGGCTAAATAACTGAGTCACCCAAGCCCCAGACTCAGAACAATGCAATCTCTCCCTGAAAGAGCTTGGGCCCTGAAAGCAGTGAGGCCAGGGGCCAGCAGGGGTTCACATGATCACAGTTACAGGCTGGGAACCTAACACTCTCTTTGCCAGCAGACATGTGACTACCTACATGCCAGTGACTGACAGTGCTCCATGTGATCATAACCAGAAGATCAGCGGCGATGTCCCTGGACCATCAAAGCTCAGTGAGCCAGGCCACAAGCTTGGGACATAGCAATCTCTAGCCCTGCTGAGCTTAGGTCCACTGGCCACAGAGGCCAGAGGTCAATGCTCTACAGTTTTGGGTTCACAATCAGCATAGCAGTGGTGGTGTCTGTGGGGCATTAAATCCCAACCAGCAGGCTGCAGGCTCTGAACAGAACTTTGTAGTTTCTGGCCCTATGAAGTTTGGGCCTGGAGAGCACGGCGGCCTGCAACCAGTCTCCTGTTTGCCTGTGCTAAGAACTGTATCTTGTTAAAGAGGCTTTGGGGGACAAACTCAAAAGTTTGATTATATGAGCCAGATTTGTAGAGATAAATATATACACCCAGCATAGAACTTATTATAAAGGGCTAACAAATAAACACAGGAATCACACACAAAGAGGAAGAAGATGCCAAGACAAAAGAAATATAAACTTGAGAACTCTGAAAACATGAGAATGAAAAACAGTGAGGAAACAATAAACTCCCACAACTCAACAACAAGGGAGATCACCAATACTGACCTGCAGGAAATGCCAGAACGAGAATTCCAAATTTTGATCTTCAATATGATCAAAGTCCTCAAAGAAAGTGTACAGGAAATGAAAAAGCATATCAATAGGGAAATTGATGCCCTACGTAAGAACCAAAAAGAGGCTTTGAGTGAAATGAAGGAATCAATAAATGAGTTAAAGACCCCAATAGAAACCACCTTGGGCAGTCTAGACCACATGGAAAACAGACTATCACTCTTGGAAGACTGTACATTCAAAACTGAAAATACAGTCAACAATATAGAGAATATAAGCTGGGCGTGGTGGCGCACGCTTGTAATCCCAGTACTTAGGAGGCTGAGACAGGAGGATCTGGGTTCGGGGACAGCCTCAGTTACTTAGTGAGGCATCCGCAACTTAGCTAGACCCTGTTTCAAAATAAAGAATAAAAAATAGGGCTGGGGTGTAGCTCAGAGGTATAATGCCCCTGGATTCAATTCCCAGTTCCTCAAAAAAATATAGAGAATATAATACAACATGACCTGAACATCCAATAAATATCGATAATATGAAATAGCCTAATTTACAGATAATAGGCATTGACGAAGGTCTAGAAGCACAAACCAAGGGTATCAAAAATCATTTCAGAGAAAAAATATCAGAGAATTTTCCAAACATAAAGACTTGAACATCCACATACAGATGACATTCAGAGCACCAACAAGACAAGATCAAAGAAGGACTTCCCCACACCATGTAATAATCAAAATGACTAACATAGAGGCCAAGGAAAGAATCTTAAAAGCACTGAGAACAAATGAACAGGTGACATTCTGGGGCAAAACAATAAGAATCACTCCAGACTTCTCAACCAAGTCATGAAAGCCAGGAGGGGCTGGTATGATGTATTGCAGATCCTGAAAGAACACAACTTCCACCCAAGACTGCTATATCTAGCAAAGATATAATTCAATATTGATGAAGAAATAAAAAACATTCCAAAACAAGCAGAAACTAAAAGAATTCATGACCACCAAGACAGCAATAGAGAAAATACTTAAAGAAATAAAACACAAAGAAGAAAAGAAGCAAATACCAGAAATAGAGGAGGGGTGAATTCCACCAGATGAACAACTAAGCGAGGAGAAAAAAGACTATATCAAACAGAAAATAGAACTCAGAATGACAGGAAATAAAAACCATATCTCAATAATAACACTGAATGTCAAAGGTGTAAAATTCCCAATTAAAAGGCATAGACTGGCAATGTGGATTAAAGAACATAATCTAACTATATGCTGATTGCAATAAACTCACCTTATAGCCAAAGATATCCATACACTAAAGGTGAAACAATGGAAAAAGATACACCATGCAAATGGAGACCAAAATAAAGTAGGGGTAGCAATGATCATATCCGGCAAAACAGACTTTAAGCTAAAACATATGAGAAGAGACAAAGGAGGTCACTTCTTATTAATAAAAGGAACAATCCAGCAAGAAGATATAATGATAGTAAACATTTATGCCCCAAATAAGGGCGCACCCACGTTTGTAAAAACAAACTCTTTGGGACATCAGGTCTCAAATAGACTCAAGTACAATAATATTGGGAGACTTCAACACACCACTCATGCCACTAGATCAATCTTCCAGGCAAAAGATGAATAAAGACTCTTCAGACCTAAAGAACACTATAAACCAAATGGACCTAATAGACGTGTACAGAATATTTCAACCAACAACAGCTGAATATAAATTCTTCTCAGCTATTCACGGAACCTTCTCCAAAATAGAACATATTCTGGGCCATAAAGCAAGTACCAGCAAACCAAAAAAGTGTAATGTAATTCGCTGCAGCTTCTCAGATCACAATGGAATGAAAGTAAAAATCAACAACAGGAAAATCAAAAGAAATCACATAAATACATGGAGACTGAATGATACACTTTTGAATGAGGACTGGATCAGAGAAGAAATAAGGGAGAAATAAAAAATTCCTAGAATTAAACAAAAATATAGACACAACATACCAACATCTGTGAGACATTTTGAAGGCAGTTTTAAGAGGAAAACTTATAGCACTGAGTGCCCACATAAGAAAAATAGAAAGTCAACAAATAAACAACCTAATGACACACCTCAAAGACCTAGAAAAACAGGAACAGTCTAATCACAAAGCCACTAGAAGGCAGGAGATAATTAAAATCAGAGCAGAAATCAATGAAATAGAGAACAACAACAACAACAACAACAACAACAAAATACAAAGGATCAACAAAACAAAAATCTGGTTGTTTGAAAAGATAAACAAGATTGACAAACCCTTAGCCAATCTAACCAAAAGAAAGAGAGAGAATCAACCCAAATTATTAAAATCAGAAATGAAAAAGGAGATATCACCGTAGACAGTGGGAAAATCCAGAAGATCATCAGAAACTATTTTGAAAATTTATATTCCAATAAACTGGAAACATGGAAGAAATCAATATATTTCTAGACACATACAACCTACCTAAATTGAACCAATACTATATAGAAAACCTAAACTGCCCGGAAGCAAGCAAAGAAATAGAAACAGCAATAAAAAGCCTTCCATCAAAGAAAAGCCCAGGTCCAGATGAATTTCCAGCTGAATTCTACAAAATCTTTATAGAAGAATTAAACCCAATACTTGACAAGTTATTCCATGAAATCAAAAGGGATGGAATCCTTTCATACTCCTTCTATGAGACCAGTATCACCTTAATAACAAAACCAAATAAAGATCCGTCAAGAAAAGAAAATTACAGACCAATATCATTGATGATCATAGATGGAAAAATTCGAAAAAAATACTAGCCATGCACATTCAAAACCACATCAGGAAAATTGTACACCATGACCACATTGGGTTCATCCCAGGAATGCAAGGCTGGTTCAACACAGGCAAATCAATACATGTTATTCACCACATAAATAGAAAAAAATCACATGATCATCTCAATAGATGCTGAAAAAGCATTTGACAAAATCCAACACCCATTCATGTTAAGAAACACTGCAGAAAATTGGAATAGAAGGAACACACCTCAACATAAGGCAATACACAATAAACCCAAAGCCAACATCATACTGAATGGAGAAAAACTGCAGGAATTTCCTTTAAAATCAGGAACAAGAAAAGGAAGCCCACTATCATCACTCCTTTTCAATAGAGTCCTCAAGATTCTTGCCAGAGCAATAAGACAAGAGAAGAATATCAAAGGAATTCAAATAGGAAAATAAGAATTAAAATTATCTCTATTTGCAGATGACATGATCCTATATTTAGAAGACCCAAAAAACTCAACCAAGAGACTACTAGAGCTGATTAATAAATTCAGTAAAGTAGCGGGATACAAAATCAATCTAAAAAATCAGTAGCTTTTCTATATGCCAACCGTGAATCCACTGAGAAAGAAATCCAGAACACAATTCCATTGACAGTAACCTCAAAAACAATAAAATACGTAGGAATAAACCTTATTAAGGAGGTAAAAGACCTCTACAATGGAAATTAGAAAACAATAAAGAAAGATATTGAAGAATATCTTAGAAGATGGAAAGATCTCCCTTGCCCTTGGATAGGCAGAATAAATATGATCAAAATGGCCATTCTACCAAAAGTGATCTACAGAGTCAATGCAATCCCTATCAAAACACCAATGTCATTCTTCTCAGACCTAGAAAAATCAGTCCTAAATTTCACATAGAGAAACAAAAGACTCAGAAGAGCCAAAGCAATTCTGAGCAATAAGAACCATGCAGGAGGCATCACAATTCCTGACTTCAAATTATACTACAGAGCTATAGTAATAAAAACAGCATAGTATTGGCACAAAAACAGTCACATAGACCAATGGAACAGAACAGAAGATAAAGAAACAAATCCACACACTTATAGCCAATTGATTTTCAACAAAGGTGCCAGACACCTATGTTGGAGAAAAGACAACCTTTTCAACAAATGGTGTTGGGAAAACTGGTTATCCAGTTATAGAAAAATGGAACTAAAGCCTTACCTCTCACCCTGCACAAGAGTCAATTCAAGATGGATCAAAGACCTGGAAGTTAGACCAGAGACTGAAGCTACTAGAGGAGGGCATAGGTTCAACACTCCAACATATAGGCACAGGTAGAAACTTCTTCAACAAGACCCCATAGCTCAGGAAATTAAAACAAGAATTAATAAATGGAATAACATTAAACTAAAAAGTTTCTGCTCATAAAAAAAAACTATCAAGAGTCTAAAGAGAAAGCCTACAGAATGGGAGAAGATCTTTGCTGGTTATCCCTCTGATAGAGGACTTATATCTAGAATATACAAAGAACTTAAAAGACTTTACACACACACAAAAAAACCCAATCAAGAAATGGGCAATTGAACTAAATAGACACTACACAAAAGAAGATATACAAATGGCCAATAAATACATGAAAAAATGCTCAACATCATTAACAGTCAAGGAGATGTAAATCAAAACTATACTGAGATTCCATCTAACTCCAATCAGAATGGCAATCATCAAGAAGTCAAAAAACAATAAATGTTAGCAAGGATGTGGGGAAATTGGAACTCTTCTACACTGTTGGTGGGATTGCAAATTAGTTCAGCTGCAATGGAGATCAGTGTGGAGATTCCTCAAAAAATTGGAAATGGATCCACCATAAGATCTGGCTATACCATTCCTGGGTATCTTTCCAAAGGGGTTGAAATCAGAGAAATGCAGTAATATATGTATACCCATGTTCATAGCAGCACAATTCACAATAGCCAAATTATAGGACCAACCTAGGTGTCCATCAACAGATGAATGGATTACAAAATTATGGGATATACACACAATGGAATTCTACTCAGCAATAAAGAAGAAAATTATGTCATGTGCAGGAAAATGGAAGGACCTGTAAAACATTATGTTATGTGAGATTATCCAGTCACAGAAAGTGAAGGGTCATATGTTTTCTCTAATATGTGGAAGCTAGGAAATAATTGGGATACCAGAGGGACTCCAGATAATGGAGGAGAAGCCTCAGTGGAGTCAGGGAGGTGGTCTAGGGGAAGGGGAGGGGGAAGAGTAAAAATCAATGAAGGAATTACTACCATTGGCTTTATGTACATATGTGAAAATACCAATGCCAATCTCAGTACTCTGTATGGGGAAGGGGGGATGTATGTCACTGTCAACATGATTTACATTATTATGCAAGACTATAATTCACCAATAAAGCATATAAAAAACAAAATTCAAAGTACAGTTTCTAGTGAACACTATCACTTTTGTATCATCACAAAAAGTCAAAAGTCAAACCATTATAAGTTGAGGATTATCTGTATATACAGGGACTGTTTATATGTATATACATATAGGATATAATATATATGAGGGGGAGAGAGATTGATTGGTTGATTGATTGATTGATTGATTTTAAGGAACTGGCTCATGTGATTTTGGAGTCTGGCAAGCTCAAAATCTGCAGGGTGGGCTGGCAGGCTGGAAGACCCAGGCAGAATTTCCCCACTTTCTAGGGAAGGCAGTCTTTTTCTATCAAGGCTTTCAATTGACTGGATGAGGTCCAGATTGGAAGGCAATGTGCTTTACTCAGTCTACTGATTTAAATATTAATCTCATCTAAAAATAGTTTCACAGAAACATGTAGAATAATGTTTGATCAAGTATCTGGGTGCAATGACCAAGGCAAGTTGACACATAAAATTAATTAACTACCACACCAGAGCTCAGAAAACAGGGACTGTGGCAAGAACTGAGCATACCCTGCAGGTAGGTTGGACTTGACTTCATTTGATGGGAGAACATACGGGTTAATTATAGTTTCTAGGTTTATTTAATAGTTCTAGGAATATAGAATGAGATGTGTGTGGTTGTAGCATCTTACACAGGCAGCTGATTCCCAGCTGTCACTGTAGTAAAAGGAAGGACAGCTTAGAGATGTGGAGTGTGGCTCCATCCCGCTATGAGCATGTGGGTTTTCTGCCTGACCCTGACTTCTCAGACAGTGGTGAATAGTAACGTCAGCTGGGTGAGCCCTGAGTTAAAATTCCAGCACAACCCAATCTCAGCATCAAGTTACTTTCTTTCTTCTTCATCAACACACTCATATTCCCACATGTTTTCTATGTGAGGATTTTTGATGAATATTTATTGGCTGGCCTGGTCATATTACCTTTCCCCCCAGTATATATTTATTTGGGGCTAGCACTGTTAAATCCTCAGAAACTACCACAAGTATTGACATTTATTTTCTAGGCTCCACGAAAACATTATCTATGCCATTTGGAAAGACATCATTTGGTTTCTGGTTAGTTAAGAAATGCAAACGTTGAAATCTGATCTTAATTTGGGATCCTTTTTGAGAGTATAATTTTTTAAAAGCTGTCTATAGGAATATTTTAAAAAATAAAAGTATATTTAGACTTTACATAGTACTTTTTAAACATGAGTTCATTTTTTCTGGTTCTTATGATGCTATGCAAAGTACAGTTATATTTTGAGTGGAGACAGTAAAACCCTTAAAAGAGTAAATTGGCCTAAATTACTCAGTGGCCAAACCAGGAATTAAAGCCTTGTCTCCAGACTCCCCGACCAGACAGGGACCCTTTGGGGTGTTGGAGGTCTTGTTGTCATTCTGGGAGGTCTGGAGAAAGGAGCATTGACTTTGGAGTCATGAGTTCAAATCTCTGCTCTACCCCTTACCAGATGCCAAACTTGAACAAGTTATACGATGGCTCTGAGCCTCACTTACCTCACTGCTCAAAACATACGTCCATCAAGGTTTGTTGTGAGCACTGAATGAGTTAATTGTAAGTGTTTGGCACAGTGCACACATGAAATGTCTGCGCCTCTTTCCTCCAGCTCTGGTTAGTAATCACATGCATGTTTCTCTGACAGTGAATGAATCTTTCTCATTCTGGAGCAGTCAGGAAAAATCCTGCTTAGAAGCTAAAGAAAAATGGCCACTGATTTCTGTTGCATTTTATCATGGACTCTTTTTTTTGGGGGGGGTACTGAGGATTGAATCCAGGGGCATTCTACCTCTGAGATACACCCCCACTCCTTTTTATTTTTTATTTTGAAACAGGGTCTTGCTAAGTTGCTGAGAGTCTCGCTAAGTTGCTGAGGTTTTCCTTGAACCTGTAAACCTCCTGTCTCAGTCTCCCAAAAACTAGGATTACAGGTATGCACCACCATGCCCGGTTTAGCATGGACTCTTATTACATTGTGTGGTATTATTTATGAAATATCTTGTATCACTTGTATTAAGCAGTATTTCCTACTAAACACCAATGCATGTTTTAAAAAAATCATTTAATACCAATTAGTCTCCCATTACCATCCTTAATAACAGAAGTGATATAGATTCTTTTTTTCTTCCTTTCTCCTTTTCATCCTCACCCCTGGGGCCCACAGGGGTACACATGAAAGAAGTTTTAGTCTTTTTTTGTGATACTGGGGATGGAACCCAGGGCCATTCTACCTCTGAGCTCCACCCCCAGCCCTATTTTTTATTCTTTATTTTGAAATAGGGTCTCACTAAGCTGCGGAGGGCCTCACTAAGTAGCTGAGGCTGGCTACGAACCTGCAATCCTCCTGTCTCAGCCTCCCAAGTACTGGGATTACAAGCGTGCACCACCACGCCCGGCTTTTAGTTTTCTTTTTAATTCATGATTAAACTTAGGACAGGAAGCACTAATAAATAGAATATAAAGTTTGGTGATTGTTCTAAGAAGTAGAGTACATACAGTGTAAGGAAATGTAGAAAGGAGGTACTATCTGGTGGATCTGAATGAATTTGGCTATGCCGTGTCATATCTAGTTAGGAAAATATCAAAATAAAATAATCACAATAAAGATTTATTGAGTAATAATATCTACCATGTATTAAGTATCGACTAAGAACAAGTATTGTGATAAGCATTTTATATGCTTTAACTTTTTCTTTTTTGCAGTCCCGGGGATTGAACCCAGTGGAATTCTATCTCCAAGCTACACCCCAGTCCTATTATTTATTCTTTATTTTTGAAACAGGGTCTCACTAAGTTGTGGAGAACCTCACTAAGTAGCTGAGGCTGGCCGTGAACCTGCGATCCTCCTGTCTCAGCCTCCCAAGTACTGGGATTACAAGTGTGCACCACCATGCCCCACTATGCTTTAACTTTTTTAAAGTCAGGGCTATTATTATTCCCAAATTATAGATGAGGAAAATAAGACTTGTCCAAGCTTGCACAGCTTAAAGTAAGTGGCAGAGATACAATCAAAATCAACAACTCTATCTTCTATCTTCCAGGAACAATAGCTGCCATTCACAGAGAGCTGCTGGTGTGTCAGGCATCATGGTGAGTACAGTTCATACATGACCATGATGTCCCCCATGAAGTAGGTACTAATGTCTCCACTTTAGAGATGAGAGACTGAGGAATTCTAATGATCTGAATGACTTATTAACTTGTACTTTGATCATTTATCAACACATTGATAAGTAATTTCATAATTTGAGGCATCATTAAATCTTGTAATGTATTTAAACACAAAAATAATTTAATTAAAGTGATTGATGCACATTCTAAAAAAATAAAGTAGAACAAGGGGCTTAAGATAAAAAGACACAGTTCTTGCATTCACTGCTTCATACTCAATATTCTCTCTCCAGAAGAAATCACTTTGGACAGCTTCTGTTTCAGGTTATTTTGAGGGACCTGTTTTAACCTAGAAAATGTTCTTGTAGAAATAGTTCTTAACTTACCCGATTTAGAAAATTTCTATTGTTGTCAACATCAATTTATCTCACTTATATCTTTACCTTAGCCACGATTCTTTTCCTCTCAATATAGTTATATCTTAATATTCAACTTAAAAAACAAATTTAAACCTTCATTTCTTTTGTATTCCCTTTTCTTGCTGAAGTATGTCCTCATGTAACTTCTTAATGATGTGTATTTCTTTTCTTTGATGTATCATTAGATAACTGAATATGACTTTTGTATTTCTTTTGCAATTGATTATTTGGCTGGCCATCAAATTCTACATTAAAATAATATTCTTTCTGAAACTGGAAGGCTTTAAGGTGATATAAATAAGATAGGAATAGAAGTTTTCAGCTCTCATACCCTTTCCTCCCATACACGATTTTTCACAACCACCCATGTATTAGAGTACCTTTCTGGGAGCCCAGGAGTCTAGTGGAGGGATTTTTACCACTCACTATAACATAAAATCCAAGTAGAGGATTTTATTAAAGAGGGTGAAAACACCACATCAACTCCCCAAAGACATCATACTTCAGAGTCAAGAGAGACCCCCAAGGCCTACAATTTCTCCAACTTGGGAAAACGAGTGCACACAGAGCAACTGGCTCCCCAGCTGTGCGGAATGCTGCCCTCCTAGAGGCCATGTCTGTCTCCCCACCCAGAACACTGAGAGATCAGCACAGGGAGTAGTATGGAGACAGCTAGGAGCAGGGAGAAGGGGTGGGGGCTCGAAGCAAACAGGCAATGGAGTTCAACCAAAGGCTGTGGTTTCTGCAAGTTGCTTCATGAACTCCACTAAGAGACCTGCCCACAAATCTCATAGGCTGTATCACATGAAGTATCTGACCACCACATACCCCAAGCATGCTATGCCTCCTCCCTGCTAGAGCTAGCACCCTATACATGCCCCTACAGATAGTGTGCACCAGCTTCAGTAGATCATGCACAGGAAAATGCAACCAGCCATCTCAACTCTCCAGCACTGGGAGAAAGTGCTTAATCTTCAACACTTCAGGGCACTGCCCTACAGAAAATAAACAGGACTCTCATAGTACCCGACATGGCTTTGTGAAGTTGAGAGAATTCATACAATCCTAAAATGCACTTGAAGATGGAACAAGAGGAGTGGAGCAGATGCATCTAAGGAAAAGGTCTAAGAGACCCCCAGAATCCCAAACTGGGCTCACTGGTGAAGGTCTGTCTTTCATGAAGCTAGTCAATAAAGACAAGAGAAGGTAACTGCTTCTTCAAATGCAAATACAGCAATGACATTTTTTTTATTTGTTGTACTGGGGATTGAACCAAGGGGCATTCTACCACTGAGCTACACCCTAGCCCTACTTTTTATTCTTTATTTTTTTCTACACCCCTGGCCCTATTTTATTTATTTATTTATTTATTTATTTATTTGTGGTACCGGGGATTGAAGCCAGGGGCATTCTACCTCCGCGCTACATCCCCGGCCCTATTTTTTTATACTTTATTTTGAAACCGGGTCTCATGAAGTTGTGGAGGGCCTCACTAGGTAGAGAGAGAGAGAGAGAGAGAGAGAGAGAGAGAGAGAGAGAGAGAGAGAAACAGGGAGAGAGAGAAAGAGAGAGAGAGAGAGCTGAGGCTGGCCGCGAACCCGGATCCTCTGGTCTCCGCCTCCCAAAGTACTGGGATTACAAGCGTGCACCACCATGCCTGGTGGCATATTTTATTTATTTTTTAACATGCTTTTATTGGTGCATTGGAGTCTCACATCACAATGAATATCTATTTGATGTTAACATACATGCACACAGCTCTTAGTGTCCCCTTGCCTTCCCCCACCAATGTGAAGTACTGAGAATGTTGGTATATTCTCACATGTACACATTGTTTATGACAGTAATTCCACTGATTCACTTCTTTCTTGCCCTTCCCTTTCCCTTGTATCACTTCCCTTGCCCCACTGAGGGTTCTCCATTATCAACTGGAGTCCCTTGTGTGTCCCCACTACTCCCTAGGTTGCACATATTAATGAAAACATATGTCCCTTCTTTTTTTGTGATTGCCTGATCTCGCTTAACATAATGTTCTCCAGATCCTTCCATTTTCTTGCAAATGATGTTATTTTGTTCTTCTTTACTGCTGAGTAGAATTCCATTGTGTGTATTTCCCACAATTTTGTAATTCACTCATCTGTTGATGGACACCTAGGTTGGTTCCATAATTTGGTCACTGTGAATTGTGCTGCTATGAACATGAGTATGCATATATTACTGTAGTTTTCTAGTTTCAATCCTTTTGGTATGATACCCAGTAGTGGTATAGCCAGATCATATGGTGGATCCATTCCCAGTTTTCTGAGGAATCTCCACACTGATCTCCATAGTGGTTGAACTAGTTTGCAATCCCGCCAACAGTGTAGAAGAGTCCCGATTTCCCCACATCCTCGCCAACATTTGTTGTTGTTTGACTTCTTAATGTTTGCCATTCTAATTGGGGTCAGATGAAATCTTAGAGTAGTTTTGATTTGCATCTCCCTGATTGCTAATGATGTTGAACATTTTTTCATGTACCTATTGGCCATTTGTATCTCTTCTTTCATGAAGTGTCTATTCATTTCAGTTGCCCACTTCTTGATCGGATTGTTTGTTTTCTTAGTGTAAAGTCTTTTAAGTTCTTTGTATATCCTAGATATTAGACCTCTGTCAGAGGGATAGCTTGC
>PVJS01007834.1:0-54857 GCA_004027185.1 Glis glis
AAATAAAATAAAATAGGGCTGGGGGTGTAGCTCAGAGGTAGAATGTCCCTGGGTTCAATCCCCAGTGCCACACACACAAAAAAGATATTAAGCATGACAGGCAGGGTGGTGCACACTTATAATTTCAGTACTTGGGAGGCTGAGACAGGAGGATCGCAGGTTCAAGGACAGCCTCAGCAAGTAGTGAGACTCTCAGCAACCTATCAAGACCCTGTTTCAATTCCTAATAACACAAAAAATATAGTAAGCTTTTTTCTCCTCATCTGAGAAAGGGGCTGTTAATATGGTATATCTTATGGCTTCCTGGGGATTAAAATGGATAATACACGTACAGTTCATAGTGTCCGGCACATAAAACACATTCAACAGTAGTTGAAATTATAATAAAAGTGTTATTGGGATGATATTATATTAACAAACTATTCTAGTGATAGAATTTTACTTCACTTTATCATTACATTTTTATCATGGCCCCATTTTATCCTACATGTTAGACAATTTCAGGAGTGTTGCCATTAGGTCTGAAATGGAGGAGGAGGAGGACACATTTTAAATGGAACAATGGCATATTAGAGAGAACAGAGAAGAAAATGACGAGGATGGGAAAGGTTCCAGAAACTATCATGAAAATCAGTTGAAAGAGCTGGGGCCTTGGTGCTGGGGAACACAGCTGTCTTCAAGTACATGAACATCTGGGGGAATCCTGAGGGGCTGGAGTAGAGCCCAAGTCTCCAGAGCAGCTGGGTTTTGCTTTCATTCCTGTCGGCTGCCCAAGGGGCGTTAGGGCCCCCACCTCATTTTATGCTTATTTCTCAGCCTGGGGTCTTGGAACCAATGGAATGACAGATCCATCGTTATAAATTCTCTCTTTTTTTTTTTGGTACCGGGGATTGAACGCAGGGGCGTTCTACCTCTGTACTACACCCCCGGCTCTATTTTTTATACTTTATTTTGAAACCAGGTCTCACGAAGTTGCGGAGGGCCTCACTAAGTAGAGAGAGAGAGAGAGAGAGAGAGAAAGAGAGAGAGAGAGCTGAGGCTGGCCGCGAACCCGGATCCTCCAGTCTCCGCCTCCCAAAGTACTGGGATTACAAGCGTGCACCACCACACCCTGCTTGTTATAAATTCTCAAGGGAAGATTTTCCTCTGGAGTCCAGACGAAGTCAGGCAGATATCCTTCCGGTCCCTGAGCTAACTGGAGCATTTTTTTTCTGATTCACCCTCACACTTTGAGCATAGCCCTGCTGAGGACAGGCTTTCTTCAGGGGGCCACTACCGGCACCCGGAGTTCTGCAGGCCCAAGCCTCACTTCCTGCCCTACCCTGAGTACTGACACCTGAGCCGCTAGGTGACCAGCCTGGCATCTCCCACCCTGAGTGACTGTCCCGCACACAGGCACTTGCTGCTCTGTTTCCTTTCCCTCTTCATTTTTGACCCCAGGCAGTTTTCTTACTTTCTGGCAGCATTCACCCATGTCCTAAAGATACTTGTTTTACTGGATCCAGAATGATTATTTTGAGTCAGATGGGTTTTGAGTTGTCTAGTTTGTTGTACACAATTGTCCCCCTTGATCTGTGGTTTTGCTTCCTATGATTTCAGTTACTCATGGTCATATGTGGCCCCAAAATATTAATATTTGTCTTGACTCTTTTGAAAGAGAAAACTCACATTTATGTAACTTTTATTATAGTGCATCATTATAATTACTCTATTTTATTGTTAGTTATTATTGTTACTCTCTCACTGTGTCTAATTTATAAATAAACTTTATCATAGGTATGTCTTTATAGGACAAAAACAGCATAGAGCTCAAGCACTGCCTGTGATTTCAGGCAACCAGTGGAGGTCTTGAGATAGGTCCCCCCTGGATAAGGGGGACAGCTGTACCCAGAGGTAGAAGTTAGTTTTAAAAAATAATTAAAGCTGGGAATGGAGGCACATGCCTGTAATCCCAGTACTTAGGAGGCTGAGACAGGAGGATCACAGGTTCAAGGCCAGCCTCAGTAACTTAGCCAGACCCTTAGCAATTCAGCAAGACCCTGTTTCAAAATAAAAAATAGAAAATAGGGCCAGCGGTGTAGCTCAGAGGCAGAATGTCCCTGGGTTCAATCTCTAGTAGTAGTAGTAGTACTACTACTACTACTACCACTATTACTACTAATTACTTATTGTTATTATTTTTATTATCATTATTATTATTTTTTTAATAATACAAGTTCAATTGCCACATCTTGAGGGAAGAAGTTCCTGAGAGGCAGATCTGAGCTATGAAAGGAAGCTGCTGAGAAGCACTGTGGAAAAGAGGAAATGCTTGCCCTATGGAGTGGGAGACCAGGCAGCGCGGCCACTGGTGGCTCCATGGTGCCATCTGGGAGATTGTCACATCAGATTATTCTGAGGCTGAAGGAATTTCAAAGAACATGTGAGCTGCCCCACAATACCTGTAATTAAGACTTCATATCAAAGCCTTAGAAACAGTAAGCAAATGCTGAGATGGGACTTTTCTGAAATATGCCCACATAAGGAATTAACTAGCAGGGTTGTTGAGCTTAAGAGACAGAATGTGTCTATGTCTATGCTATTTTGATAATTCGCTTTTTGGTTTAAAAAAAAGAGTTGTACCACAAACATTAATTACAATTATTCAAAATAAAGCTTTTGAGATTAGCCTGAGTCAATGGTCAACAACAACGAAGAGTGACGTTCCATGAGTTACCACCCAATCAGGCCAACCAGAAGGGTCAAGGCATCATGGCCACCTCTTGGCACCCAGCGTGCGGTAACCGGCAGGCAAACCACAAGTATCAGAATGCGCTGCTCAAAGGGTACAGCTCGGTCATCACAGGAATCTGTCTCAGAGAAGCCGATGTTTGAATTACCTGTAAGAACTTCACATTAACTCAACCCAATTATAGCTAATTGTTCGCCAGCAATACAAGTGTACAAATACTTGGAAGTCACACATTTCCAAGAAGTATTACTGACCAAATCTGATAAATATGACTGCAAACTAAATTTGGCAAAATTCCCAAGATAAGGATCTAACTCGTAGTGATTCAGATCAGCTGGATGCAACAGGAATAAACCCTCAGTTCCTTTTTTCTTATCATCTTTGAATCTGACCCATCTTCTTCTTTTCTTCCACCTCCAATAGCTCATGGAATTCTGCTGCTTAGGCAGATCTGCCCTGCAGTTACACACATTTATCATGCCCAGGACAGCTCTGGTGACTCTCACTTCTCACCTGGCCTCCAGCTTCTTCCCCAGCCTCCTCCAAATTGCAATCAACTAAATCTTCCTAAAACACAATTGCACTTTCTCATTATTAAAAATGTGTAATTTTTAAGCTGGGGGTGGTGGTGCACTCTCTAATCCCAGTACTTAGGAGGTTGAGATAGGAGCATCGCAGGTTTGAGGCCAGCCTCAGCAACTTAGCAAGGCCCTCAGCAACTTATGGAGACCCAATTTCAAAATGAAAAATAAAATAGGGCTGGGGCTAAGAGGTGGAAGCCTGAGTTCAATCCCCAGAACAACACACACACACACACACACACACACACACACACACACACACATACAATTTAAAAAGTTTGGTACTTAAGCAGAAATCACCAGCCCAACTGGACATGAAGACAGACACCTGTAATCCCAGTACTTGGGAGGCTGAGACAGGAAGATCACAGGTTCAAGGTCTGTGCGCAGTAACTTAGACTGTGGTTCAAAATAAAAAGTAAAATAGAGCTGGTGGTGTACCTCAGAGGTAGAACACTATTGGGTTCAATCCCCAGTACCACCAATAAATAAATAAATAAGTAAATAAATAAATAAATTTAATATTTTATAATAATAATATTTAATAATAATAACAAATAAATAATCCCAGAAATAGGTTAAAGATGTCACTTTAAATCAGTGGGAGAAATGACTGTTTATGCAACAAATTGTGTTTTGATAATAGGCTGATCATTAAAAAAAATAGCTTTATCTTACTCCTTATAGCAAAATTAATTCCAGATGAATTAAAAATGAAACCATAAAATTACAAAATGAAAATACATGAGTGAAAATTTTAAAAATAAAATTTCAGATTAGAAATTTCTAAACTTAATAGAAATCCTAAAATTATGAAGAAAAAGATTTAATACATTTTCCTACTTAAAAATATGAAATTTTGACATGACAAAAATACCTAAAGTCAAAAGACAAATTATAAATTAAGAAAAATATTTGTCACACATATTACATAAAATGATTAATTTTCTTACCAAAGAGCTCTTACTGAGTAAAATATCAACAACCTAATAGAAAAACGGACAAAGAATGTAATCAAATAGAGAATTTCAGCCATTAATACGTGAAAAGCTCCTCAACTTTCTTCATAATTAGAGATTCCAAATTATGACAAAAATGCAATAGCATTTTTAATTGTCAAAATGGGGGACATCAGAAAGTTTTCTACTTCCAACGTGGGCCTAAGGGAACGAGCATGACCACGGTGGCAGCAAAATGACTGCAGCTTCTTTGAAGTGCCATTGGGCATGATTATCAAAATGTGAAATGTTTTTCATTTTATTAAAATTTTCACTTCTAATAATTTATGCTCTCACAAGTGTACAAGATGCCCATTATTTGTATTAGCAAAACCTGGACTACAATCTAAATATCTGAAATAATGAAGTGGTTAAAATATTGGTGCATCCATACAGTGGAATACTATGCAGAATATGATAGAACTATATAAATAATATGGAAATATTTCCAAGATAAAACGTTAAGTAAGTAGTTAATATCAACTAACATTTATTCAGTGCTTATTTCAATCAACACTAAAGTCTTACAACTTTGTGTGAATGCATTTATACAAGGTATGTAGGTATTCTTTTTTTATTTTATGGGACTGGGGATTGAACCCAGGGGTGTTCTAGCTCCAAGCTACCCCTCAGCCCTTTTAATTTTTTATTTGAAACAGAGTCTTACTAGGTTGTTGAGGACTGAGGCTAGCCTCGAACCTGTGATCCTCCTGTCTCAGCTTCCAAAGTACTGGGATTACAGATGTGTGCTACCACACTTGACTGGTATGCAGGTATTCTTATTCCCATTTTACCAAGGAGGAAACTGAAGGATACGGAGGTTCAGTAATTCACCTGAGACTACACAGCAGAAGTGGCAAAACTATAGACTGCCTCCAAAATCCACTTATTTGAGCCTTTCTCTACCACCCTGTCTCTTTAGAGTATAGATCAGTGTTACAGGTTATTCTAATTTGTGTCTGTGTGGGTTTTGCAGTGATTCACATGTGTTCTGGATACACAAACTTCTAAAAGGATACCCAAGGACCTGTCGGTGGCCTGAGAAATATGGTGGAGGGAGGGACTCGCAAGGGCTAAGTAGGTGGAGGGAAGGGAGTGCCAAGGTTCCATTTTATACCTTTCAGTACTGAGTTTTAAACACACACACACACACACACACACACACACACTTTTAAAATAAAAAAGCAGAGCCTGGCGTGGTGTCGCATGCTAGTAATCCCAGTACTTGGGAGGCTAAGACCCGAGGATCCATGTTCACGGCCAGCCTCAGCTACTTAGTGAGGCCCTCCGCAACCTAGTGAGACCCTATTTCAAAATAAAGAATAAAAAAATAGGGCTGGGGGTGTAGCCTGGAGATAGAATGCCCCTGGGTTCAATCCCTAGTACTGCAAAGAAAAAATAAAATAAAATAAAATAGCAAAGTAACTTCCATGAAAAAGGATGTATATGTATTGAAGAAAACATCACTACTATTTTTCCTCTACTAAAACACAAGTATCTGAATGAGTAAAATATTATTTTTAAAAAACCTTCAGAAAAAGCTTTTAAGTAAGGAAGGCTTCTTGGATGTCACCCTAATGTTTCCCCCTAAAGTGCTCCAAGTACTAGCCAAACAGTTCTGAATGTGGGCAGGCAGGGAGATGAGTGCTTTTGTACTCATTAAGTGGCTGTCCTGCTAGGGGCTCCTGGGAGGAAGGCAAAATGAAGATGAGCTATGCGGTTGCTAACCCAGGGAGCTGACAGTCAAGTTCACTGCTTCTTGAAATTAAGAAAATTTAATGAGTGTAGAAAGAATATTACACTGATAACCTGGGTAACATTTACAGATTAGAGTCATAATGAGTTAGCATGAGGGTCTTATTTCCTCCTGCAAAAAGCATGTGCAAATACAAGTGGAGAAAGATACTATAAAGTTTTAATTAACATTTTTCTCACAGGATTTCACACTGGTGTCCGATAACCAGGATTTCAATGCATATTCTGTTTTTCCCCCTTTTCCTTTTTTATCTAAATCCATCACTTTGGAAATGCTATCTGACTTTCCTAAGCCTCACTTTTCTCATTTGTAAAATGGAGGCAGGAATAGTGGTTATAGGGACTGAAAGAGACATACTATGGTACTGTGTTTGGTAGAATGGCTGCAAGGACCCTGTCAATCTGGCTCACCATGAGGTCCCAGCACCCAGCACAAACTTCTTACATGTTTGTTAGTAAGTGAATTACACAAACACAACCCTAAGTCACTTTTTAAAAATTTTCAAAATGGAGCCAGGCATGGAGGCTGAGACAGGAAGATCAAAGGTTCGAGACCAGCCTTAGCAACTTAGTGATACCCTTAGCAATTTAGCAAGAACTTGTCTCAAAATAAAAAAAAAAATAAAAAGGTTTGGGGTGTGGCTTGGAGGTAGAATGCCCCTGGGTTCAACCCACAGTACAAAAAAAAAAGAAAAGAAATTCAGATGGAAACAAATAATATAAACAACCAAATGCCAATTATAGTTAAGTAAGATATGAAACACCCATAAAAATGGAATGCTTTGAAACTGTAAAAATGAGTAAATTGTGCTGATATAGCTAAAGCCCTAAGACATTTATTAAATGAAAAAAGGAGGGCTGGGCGTGGTGGCGCAGGCTTGTAATCCCAGTACTTTGGGAGGCGGAGACCAGAGGATCCGGGTTTGCGGTCAGCCTCAGCTCTCTCTGTCTCTCTCTCTGTCTCTCTCTGTCTCTCTCTACTTAGTGAGGCCCTCCGCAACTTCGTGAGACCCGGTTTCAAAATAAAGTATAAAAAATAGGGCCGGGTGTTAGAACACCCCTGGGTTCAATCCCCGGTACCACAAAAAAAAAAAAAAGAAAAAAGGAGAAAAACAAAAACATATATTTGTATGTGTTGGTATTCATATAACAACTTCTATAAACTATAAAAGCGCTTAGCTGTGGGGACAGAGGAGAATTCAGTAGATAGCAGGATAGGAATTGGAGAGATACTTTTAATGTTTTTATATATTTAAAAACGTTTTGAGCCGGTTGTGGTGGCGCACCCTTGTAATCCCAGTACTTGGGAGGCTGAGACCAGAGGATCCAGGTTTGCGGCCAGCCTCAGCTACTTAGTGAGACCCTCCGCAACTTAGTGAGACCCTGTTTCAAAATAAAGAATAAAAAAATAGGGCTGGGGGTGTAGCTCGGAGGGAGAAGCCCCTGGGTTCAATCCCCAGTACCGCGAAAAAAAAGTTTTGAACCATATGAATGTATTTTTTAAATTTAATAAGCCAGGCATGGTGGCACATGCCTATAACCCAGCACTTGGGAGGCTGAGACAGGAGGATTGCAGGTTCAAGGACAGCCTCAGCAATAAGTGAGGCACATCAATCTAGTGAGACGCTGTTTCCAAATAAAAATAAAATAGGGTTGTGGGTGTAGCTTAGAGGTAGAATGCCCTGGGTTCAATCCCCAGGAACACACACACACACACACACACACACACACACACAAAATTTAATAAGTGAAAAATTTAAAGAAATACAAAGAGCTGGATTAGTGCTTTTATGCCAGCCAGCACTGTGGTGCAATGTTAACGGGAGGTTTGGGGGTTTATGTTTGTGTATTTTGAGATTAATTTATCTCGAGAAGAAGTCATTCACACAGTTCAAAATTCAAAGGTGGCAAAGAGCAGATAGGGAAGAATTTCCTTCCTACTCAAGCTAAGAAGTCCATTCCCTCAGGCAACCAATGTCCTAAGATATAACACTGAGCTTTTTATTTTATTTATTTATTTATTTATTTTTGCAGTACTGGGGATTGAACTCAGGGGCATTCTACCTCCGTGCTACACCCCCGGCCCTATTTTTTATACTTTATTTTGAAACCGGGTCTCACAAAGTTGCGGAGGGCCTCACTAAGTAGAGAGAGAGAGAGAGAGAGAGAGAGAGAGAGAGAGCTGAGGCCGGCCGCGAACCCGGATCCTCCGGTCTCCGCCTCCCAAAGTACTGGGATTACAAGCATGCGCCACCAAGCCCGACACACTGAGCTTTTTATTTTTTATTTTGAAACAGGGTCTTACTAAGGTACTGCACGCCAGCCTTGAACTTGTGATCCTCTTGTATCAGCCTCTCGAGTACTAGGACCACAGGTGTGTACCAAAGCACCTGGCTTCAAACTAACTTCCTTCCTTCTCCTTGATTCTTTCAAACCACCTATAATCAATTTCTTCAAGAACATGTTTGGCATCTCTGACCTGCAGCCCTATTGCATGGTGGTCAGTGTCTCAGGAATCCTAATTTGACAGTTATCAAAATAAGAAATTACAAGTTGGCTGTGGTGGTGCACGCCTTTAATCCCAGTACTTGGGAGGCTGAGACAGGAGGATTGGAGGTTTGAGACGAGCCTCAGCAACATAGTGAGACTCTCAGCAACCTAAAAGACTCTGTTTCAAAACAAAAATTAAAAAGGGCTGAGGATGTAGCTCAGAGGTAGAATGCTTCTGGGTTCAATCCCCTATACCACATGAAAGAAAGAAAGAAAGAACGAAAGAACGAAGGAAGGAAGGAAGGAAGGAAGGAAAGAAGGAAGGAAGGGAGGGAGGGAGGGAGGGAGGGAGGGAGGAAGGGAGAAATAAATTACCGATTATTTGGCTGTTTTGTTGACATCCAATCCCATCATAAATTCACAGATGGTCCACCTAAGACCCAGTCAGTATCCACTGTTGTCACTCAGAAAGAAGGAGTCCTCAGGAATGAGACCTGGGTCAACAAATTTACATATGTAATGGAGGAATTGGGGGACACGGTGCTTTATTGCTCTGGGTGGGGGCAGGCAAGAGGAACTGGGTGAGAGAAATATCTGGAGGAAGTGTTGCCATCTCCTCCATCGAGTCACACCCTATAGATGGCTGAGTGGTGGCCTTACTGCTTAGCCACTGAGAGTGAGGCGGATAGAAGAAATAAATGAAATAGGTAGAAAGGAGACATAAAGGAAGGAGAAGGAAATAAAATTTTAGTTCAGGAGTTCCACATACCTTTCCAGGCCAGTCGCCCCCTAAGCCAGTCTCTCCCAATGGCCTGTCACTCTCAAGTTCCTGGGAAATCTGTAAATCTTAAAGTTAACCCCAAAACTTACTCACCTATGATAATTACCTTGTGTTGTGTTAATTAACCACCCCAAGGAATAGTTTAAGCAAGAGAGAGACATTATCTTGAGGAACCTGTTAATAGGGGACTTTCCAGTATTATCTATTGACTAGACAGTGGAGACCACAAGGATCTGGAAGATGACCAAGTCACTATAAACTGTCTTGTGATCACAGGATGGATGTCATCCTCATATACCTTTCCATGCCCATTCTTCACCAAGATTCCTTTGAAAGAAGAGCTGTGCACCCCCAAGAGGTTTTTTCTCTCTCTCTTTTTGGAGATGACCCTCATTCTCCCTTGAATTCCTCACTTCTCTAAATAAATCTCTGTGCCTCTACTGACTTGTGCTGAAATTCTTTTCCATCATATATGTTAAGAACCTGCTGGTCCTGAGTTAAGTTCTCTCTCTCTCTCTCTCTCTCTCTCTCTCTCTGGAAACTCCTTGGGACCCCCTTCTGGAGATGTCTGGTCTCCCATAGTAAGAGGAAGAGAACTTTCCCAGGCCAAGCCTCCTCTCCAAACTCCCTACCTCCTGCCCTAGGCTATGGGGACAGGAAAGTGTGCTAGCTGCATGTGTCCTGGGTCTTGGGACAGGGTAAGCACCAGGTTTTGAAAGCACTCTGAGAAGTTCTATCCCTGGCAAAACCCTAACGTCCTGCACCCCATCAAGGAAATAGCCCTGAGCTAACAGAGACTGAAAGGTGACCCAGTCCACATGACCAAAGACAGAACATTTAGGAAAATGGAGGGCAAAAATAATGTAACTTAAAGAAGATCTTAGAGCGAGGGGTATAGCTCAGTGGCAGAATGCTTGCCTAGCCTGCATGAGGCCCTGGGTTCCATCCCTAGCACCTCAAAAACAAAAACAAAACAATAAGCTTTATACTTCCTATTCATTATCAAATAACCAAAATCTTTAGCAGTTTTCTTCCAAGTTCATCTGTGCTTTCAAGTTCAGCTTGCTAGTCTGGGGTATGTAACCAAAGAAGTCACAGGTTATAAAGACACCATTGTTGTTTCAACAAACATGAGCAGATATGAGCATCCAGTAGCAGAAGGGGTTGTGATTATTAAAATCAGCAATCAGCCAGTGTTTCTGAACAGCAATGGTGCAGGCTGTTTCCTTTTAGAAGCCCTGCAGACCACCAATCTTCACCTGAGAAGTCTGAAGGCCTGTTGATTCTCTGCACAGTCTACCACAGGCAGCTTCTTTCAGTAGCAGAAAAAAAAAGTCACAGTGCAGAAGGCAGGGCAGGATGTAATGGCTCTGGGGAGTCCTGGGGCAGGGAAGGTGGGGACACAGAGTTGTGTAATCACCCCAGAGGAGGAAACACCATGTGGAACTCCAGCATTCACCTGCTGAGTAAGTTGGCGCTTAGCTTTTCAACCTGGACTTTCAAAAATATCTTAGACTGAAAAATCCACATTTCTAGGCCACGGTCCTAGGAGAAAATGTCCCTAAGTAGAACATAGAGCTGCACCATTGCAGAAGTTCGCTTGCAAGATGCCTCAGTCTCACCTCAAACTCTCATCTCTTTGTGGGTTTCTCCAGTGCAGTTCCCGAATAGTCAGGGAATTGGGCTGTTTTTGCTGTAATATTTTTATTGCTATCTCATTCAACTACATTTTACCTACTAATGGGACTAAAAATAAAAAGAGGCATCTGGGGGGAAAGGAAAGAGGGTGGCACTATATAAAATGAATGTAATCTCCATGAGGACAAATCTTTTCAGTTTTATTACATTATCCTCAATGCCTAAAATAGCAAACGGAACAGAGTAGATGTCCTATAGGCATTTATTATATAGAAAAAGATCTGGTTAGGAGTAGAAGCCGAATCCTAACCACTAGACTACCAGGGAGGCACAGGATATACATACACAAATTTATCAAAGTCAACTACTATGCTGAGCAAGAGAAGGAGGGAAGGGGAGGGAATGGGGGTGGGAATTGGGGAGGGCTAATTGACCGATGTGTGCATGTACACTTCTACCACCCTGAACCCATCGAGATATATGATTACAATGCACCAATAAAAAAAAACACATTAAAAAAAAAGAGTAGAAGCCGCAGCCAGGTGTGTGGTGCACGCCTGTAATCCCAGTACTTGGGAGCCTAAAACAGAATTGCAGATTCAAGGACAGCCTCAGCAACTTAGTGAGGCCCTCCACAACTTAGTGAGACCCTGTTTCAAAATAAGAAATAAAAATAGGGCTGGTGGTATAGCTCAAAGGTAGAATTCCCCTGGGTTCAATACCCAGTACCACACACACACACACAAAGTAGAAGCCAGCATTCCTTAATGTAATTGACAAAGGGCTACAATGGACTTTGTTCTTGTATTAGTCTGGTTTTTGTTACTATAATGAAATGCCTGAGGAAAGGGTAACTTTATAAAGGAAATATGTTTATTTAGCTCACAGTCTTGGAAGTTCATGGGCATCACCTTAGCTCTGGTGAGGACCTCGTGGGAGATGGTATCGTTATATAAGCAGGAGTGCGTGCAAGAGGAAGTGATCACAGTCCAGACAGGAAGCCAAAGGGGCTGGGGAAGGGCCAGGCTTGTTTATTTGTTGTTGTTTTATGGTGCTGGGGATTGAAGCCAGGGTCATTCTACCTCCAAGCTACACCCCCAGCCCTATTTTTTATTTTGAAACAGGATTTCTCTAAGTTGCTGAGGCTGACTTCGAACCTGCAATCCTGTTGTCTCAGCCTTCCACGTATTGGAATTACAGGCATGCACCACCATTCCTGACTCAGGCTTGTTCTTTTATAATAATTCTCGTAGGGGAACTAATTCAGGCTCCCATGAGAACTACCTTTCTTCCTCCTGAGGCAGCACCCCCATTGACCCCTCAATAGGCTTCATTTCTTTCTTTTTGGGGGGGTTCTGGAGATTGAACCAAGTGGCATTCTACCTCTAAGCGACAATCTCAGCCCTTTTTATTTTTTTTTATTTTGAAACAGGGTCTTGCTAGGTCACTGAGGTCCTCACTATGTTGCTGAGGCTGGCCTTGAACCTGGGATCCCCCTGTCTCATCTTCCCAAGTACTGGGATTACAGGTGTGCACTACCATGCCCAGCTAGGCTTCACTTCTTAAAGATCCTACCACTCTATGCTGCCATACTGGGGACCAAACCTCCAACACATGAAACACTAGGGGACATACCACTCCAACGCATAGCAGTCCTCCACGTTATACTGAGAGAACCAACAAACGGCCCACATTATTCATCCATTTGGGTTTATTAAAATGTCTTTGCATTATTTTATCAATTGAGTCTTGCTTGTCATTATGTATGTATGCTTCACTTTATTGGCATTTCTGTTCTTTGCTTTTCCTTCAAGAGCCTCCCAGGCAGTCTTGTGAAGTCAGGTGCTCACCCACATCCTTGGGACACAGTGTTAAGCTGAGCCAGGTGAAATGGCCATCATGTAGTTCAAAATCCTTGTTATAAAGACAGAGACACTGACGTTCAAAATGGGGTACCATCTGTCCAAGCACCAACAGACCAACCCATGTAGAAACATCTTGGCCCATGAATGTCATCGTAATAGTAGCACCACTCCTTTGCCTTTCCAGAGTCCCAGCTAAATAAAATGTTTTGTTTAAGGAAACTGCTTGGAACTGGAATCCATCTTTGAAATCCTAATTTTATGGTAATCAGAGGAAAAACTTACAGATTGTTAGATTCTTTGTTTGTTTTAGAGTGGGTTTTTTATGACAGTTTTATGGATAAGCGTATCTAGTGAACTAGGAATGGGATGCAGGACAAATGAGTTCTAAGTGGAGACAGGAAAAGTTTTAATTCATTATACAAGAGAAAGAAAGTTTAAGTTGGACATGGTGGTGTATGCCTGTAATCTGAGTACTTGGGAGGCTGAGACAGGAGGATGGCAGGTTCCAGGCCAGCCTCAGCAATTTAGTGAGACCCTCAGTAACTTAGCCAGATCTTCTGGGGAGGCAACATAGCATAGAGTGATGACTCCGGAATGAGCCTGAGTGCAAGTCCCACCCTGCCACTCCCTGGCTGTGGGACCCGGGGAGTGTTACTCAATAGTTCATCTCACGTTCCTGATCTGTCCTCTTCTCCAAATAGAAGGCAGTGATAGCAGGACTTGTTATTATAAAGAACTCAGTATAGCACCTGATTCCTATCAAGTTCTTAATTTATGGAAGCCACTGTTTTCCTCTCCAGGTCTCTTTAGGTAAAGCCTTGATTATGTTTGTCTCTCCTTTCTAGCATAAAGCACATCCAGGTCTGTGGTGCAAGACCTACTAACCTTATCCAACTTTACTATCCTTCTACTTTGACCAATAGTGGAAGGGTGGGGAGGGCTCCAGGGAGAAAATGCTCCTGGAATCAGGTGTAGGGGCACATGTCTATAATCCCAGTACTTGGGAGGCTGAGACAGAAGAATCACAGGTTTGAGGCCATCCTTAGCAACTTAGCGAGACCCTCAGCAACTTGACAAAAAAGCTGGGGTTGTAGCTCAGAGGTGGAATTCCCTGGGTTCCATCTCCAGCACCAAAAAAAAAAACAAAAACAAAAGAGAAGAAAGAAGAAGAAGAAGAAGAAGAAAAAGAAGAAGAAGAAGAAGAAGAAAAAGAAGAAGAAGAAGAAGAAGAAGAAGAAGAAGAAGAAGAAGAAGAAAAGAAGAAGAAGAAGAATCATCGTCGTCTCCAGGGATGCCATGTATGGTGTCCACTCTAAGGGTAGACTTTGTGGAAGTCAATTTTACATTTTGATAATACCCTTATTTTAGTGAACTTTAGTTAATTTTTAGAAGAATTAAATATCCCATTTATTCATTTATAAACCATAATAAAACCAGACAGTCATTTCTCCTCATCAGCCAATCTTGCTTGGGAAAAGGAAAACACGTTAATATACAGATTCCAGCAACATCAGAAAAATTCAATAAACCCAAATAGAAGCATAATTCATTTTGGAGTTCAGTCATGTATTCGAGGAATCAGTTACTGTAATCGTATAGACAAGCACTGCAATACCTTGGCGAAGGCACGCAGCAAGTTCTTTTCACAAGTGAAACCCTCAGGCTTGCTTCTTCCTATATTTTACACAGCAATTGTCTCAAAACATGAGTCCGAAATATTTGTAAAGCAAGTGAACAGGGGAATCCAGATTCAGTTTAGGGTGTATGGTATTAACTTGAGGGCTTTGGGGGGTCTTCATCTAGAGAATGTAAACATGGTAATTAGAGTAATTTAATTAAACAAATATTTGGTGAGCTCATTTCAAATGCAAGGCTGTTCACGTAGGAAGTTCTGAGGGAGGTACAGATGACTAAGAACAGTTTTCAATCTTGGGTGTAAACAAGAAAGTCTATTGAACAGATAGCTGAATGTGTCTCATGACATTCCCATATAAGATAGGTGAGGAAGGGATCATTTATAAAAGATGATCGCATTGTCATAAATTTCTTACAAATGTTTCTTATCTACTTTGCTTCTAACGTCATAACATTATCCCAAACATCCATCTCTGAGGTTTACTTTGCTATAAATATCCCTGGTGAACTGAGAAATCAATTATATGATCAGTGATTATTCTGCATGTCAACAAAAGGAATGAAGGTTTATATTCCGATGCAAAAACAAAGCGACAGTCCCATAAAATGGAATGTGTCCTCTTTCCCAGCTCACAAGGCTATAGACCTATAAAAGGAAGAGAAATTGCATGCTCACTTTTTAATGAATACCCAGTAAGATTTTGTTTTTAAATTTTATTCCAAAAACTCTTTGCACATCTGCATTGTCAACATCTGTCGAGGAGTTTCATTACAGGCATTAATTAGTTACTTGAAACTAGAAGTAGTAACATGTGAAACTGGGAGGAAATGCCTTCAAATGAAATGGTTTTGTTACCTATTTACAACTTTTTTCCCATGGGCATCCGGTAGCAGTCTGAAGGACATCAGCATTACATGATGCTGAGTTCTGAATATGAGCCTTCAGTGGTGGGGGTCAGCCCAATGGTCTGGAAGCACAGGCATTTTGAATGCAAATTTAGTTTGGCATTAACTCACTACCAGTCTTTCCACAAACCTTTCAATCTTGTGTTTTCCCATATCTTAAGTGAGAATATTCATGTTTACCTGGTTCACAGAATTGAGTCCCTGCACACTATAGAGATTAAATTAAATGAGATGTACGAAAGCCCTTTGTAAATGTTAAAAGACATACAAATAGAAGCAATAAGTTGCTGTACCTATTCCAGTCCAGAATGTGGGTCAAACAACCTAAATCATGTTAATGAAGCATTTATACATATCATGTTAGATTGAGCAAAGTATAAACAGAGTATGACTCTTCCTAATATAATGGCATCCAAAGAAAGCTCTGTTGGCTTATATTATCTGACCCGTTGTATTAGTCAACATTTTCACAGTTATAATCTAAAAGACTTGACCATAAAACTTAGAGGAAGGAAGATTTATTTGCTCATAGTTTGGGGGCTCAGTCCATGTGAGGCCAGGGACTGTGGATCTCAGGGCATGGTGGTAGTGAGAAGCTGAGAGAAGGAGAGTGCAAGGCTTTGCTCCTCACATCATGGAGGCCGGAAGCAAGAGAAAGAGAACAAGGGGAGGAGGAACCATATATAATCCCCAAGTCCTCAGCCCCAGGGACCCACCTTCTCCAGCCACACCCCACCGGCCTAGGCCACCACCCTGGTAAATCCATTACAATGGATTTATGCACTGCTGGAATTACAACCCTCATGACTCAATTACATCTACTCCAAACACCAATTCGCGAGCTCTCCAAGGGGCCATTCTATATCTAACTATAACACCTGTATTACACTGCATGCTTTACTCCCTTCAATAATCCCATTCACTCACTCAAACATATTACTGCGAGTCTGTCCTGCACAACAGTGATTAAGCTAGACAAGGGTCCCTGGCCCTGGAGAGCTTCGATCCCCATGGATAATTGCCCATAGGTTTGTCTTTTTTGAACTTTAATGTGTGTATGAATCACCAGGGAATTTGATTTAAATGAGGATTCTGACTCAATATGTCTGCAGTTGGGCCTGAGGGTCTGCTGGTGCATGAAGAACTCCACACTGAGTAGTAAAGAATTAGGTAACTAATGTGTTAACTTCCCAGGCAACATGATGCCTTAGCTAAAGAAGAATGCCCTTCTTCTTAAGAAAAAAGTCCCTAAGAACTGGCAATAAGATAGGGGACTTCAGGCAGGTGGCGGTAGAAGTGGAAGATGAAGCACATAGGAGCCAATGGACTTTATGTAACTTCTCAACAAGAAGGCTGGCTCAGAGGCAGCCCTGGGAGGACAAGACCCACACGCCAGGCTCTCTGAGTTGTCCTGGAGGGATCTTTGCCCATGGCAAGCCTATTCGGAGCAATAGGACTGATGTGTACAGCAGAGGTGTTCAGCCCTGGTTGTATATTGGCATTCCCAGACATCAGTTCTTTTGAATCATCCTAATATGAAGCCAGAATGAGAACCATGATCTTATAAGTAAGATTTTCAGGAACAGTTCTCATAGCAGGAGTTTTTATTGTCTTTGAAGGCAAACTGTTAAGTTATAACTGAGTGTACTTTATTTTTCTAATATTTTGTTTTATGTACATACATTCGGGGGTGCTGTTGTTTGGGTTTGGTTTCTGGGATGGGGTCTTGCTATGTTGCTCGGGCTCACCTTGAGTGTGTGATCTTCCACCTTAGACTGCCTGTTACCAGCATCCCAGGCTAGAGGGCCTGTCGGGGTTCAGAAGGACTGGATTCGGTCTCCCACCTGCATCAGAAGTAAGAGAAAACAACAAAAAAAGGGAAAATGAATTTAATTGCAGTTTGGCTAAAAGAGAGAAGTCAGCTAGCTAATCTGCCTTGACTCATTCTACAGGGAGGTTATAATTTATAGAAACAAAGTCCAGGAAATGTACATATGTAGATTTAGCCAGGTTGTGTGAGCCAGAGATAAGTTATAATTCCAGTTTCCTTGGTGCCTGCCTGGGCCACGTCGTAGCTTCTCAGTTTCCATTCTCAGCATACGAAATTAAGACATGAAAGGAAGGAAGGAAGGAAGGAGAAAAGGAAAGGGAAGGAAAAATCTTCTACTAGGAACTGAAAGAAAAAATCAATTTGGGGCTGGGAGTGGTGGTGCACGCCTATAATCCCAGTACTCGGGAGGATGAGACAGGAGGATCACAGTTTCAAGACAAGCTTCAGCAATTTAGTGAGACCCTTAGCAACTTAGTGAGACCTTGTTTCAAAATTAAAAGGGTTGATTGTTTAGCTTGGAAATAAGATGCACTTGGGTTCAATCCTCAGCACCAGGGAAAAAAATCAATTTGGGCTTTTAATTTTGGAGGAGCTTTGTTACATCCCAAATAGATGGGATTACAGGTGTGCACCTCTGCACCTGACTTTTCTACATATATTTATAAATCAGGTAAATGCCCTTTTACATAGCACATATTCTAATTTTTAGTTTGAAAAATAGGGGAACTATATGGGAGAATAATATCTCCAATATTTATGGCAAATATTCAGTATCATTAGTATATTAGGAGTTCTTAAAAACCTTCAAGAAAAAAAAAAGACAAATGCCACAATAGAAACATGGGCAAAAGAGATGAACAGGTAAAAAGGGAAATAAACGCCTTTTAAATAAAAGTGGCCTAGAGTCTAACATCACTACTAATGAAATAGATGCAAATTAAACAATGAAACTCATGAAATATAGAGAGCAAACAAAAAATTGGAGAAAACTATGGAAGGACATGAAAAATAAAAAGGAAATAAGGTATCATTAGTACCCTTAGAAGAGGCAGAGAAAGTATTACATTCTTGGAACAAAAAAAAGGTTGTTATTAAAGATGTTCTTTCCTCATTGGGATCATCACTGTTAAAGCCTTAGCTACCATATGAATGGTCTCGCTGTCCTGAGGCCACCAGGCTATGAGGTGGCCCATGCAAAGAGGCCACATGGAGAGGAGGCCCTGGGACTCTGAGATATCCCACCAGCACCAACCCCTCTACCTCGTGCTGGTCCACCTCCAGCCATCATGTAACTATAATCATGTGGAGACGCTGAGCCAGGACATGCCAGCTGAGTCCTTTCCAAATCCCTCATACAGATGCGATGAGAGATAATAAAATGATGATTGTTGTTTTGGAGTGATTTAAAAATCTGCAATAGATAACTGAAAGAGAATTTGGTGCCTATGAGATAGAATAGAAGAAATAAAAATTTTAGGTAGAAAGGAGACAAATTGGGAAGGAAGGGAAAATTAAAAAACTTCATAATCTTTAGTTTCATTTTTAACAGAGTGTAAAATCATGAAGAACCAAAGACCCATGACCACTTATCTCAGTTAAGGTCAAGAAGCCTTTATTCAGCCAGTGGCTTCCACTCCCTGCAAAGGCGGAAATGGTAGCTCCTTCCTCAGGTCCCCTTCCCCTTTGTATAGTGAGCCCACCAGTTCCAGAAGCCAAGTCTGCGGGTCATAATTTGAATTAGCCAACTACAGGGATCCTCTTCTTATTTGGAATGAAGATCAAAGACTGGGTTCACGAGGTTTTTTTTTTCTTTTCACAGGCTTCTCCTGGGTGAAACTTTCTTTGTTAGCTCTCTTTTCTTGGGCTTTCCCTCCTGGGCAGGACTTTCTTTATTAGCTTTTTACTAATCATATCACAAGAGCTTGTTTGCTCTTAGGCAAAAGCAAGGCCCCTACTTTTAAATCATAATAGGCTGGCTCCATATCTGAAATTCCTGAGGCGATTGGACCCCAAAGAAGAGTCTCACCTTTTGTCAAAGCCTCGATTTCCTGGGAAGAAGGTCCCAGAGGACTGCCCTGCACCCGCCTTCCCAGGCTTTGTGTCTCCACTCCCTGGGATTTTTATCCCAAGGAATCTTACCTTTTGTCAGCCTAAAACTTCAAAGAGAGGAGAGCGCCATCCCATAGTGCCCCATTTCCTGCCATGGGCCCTAGCCACTCCCTCTCGAGTGTGCCCTATAAGAAAAGGATAGGTTGGATCCCACGGCCTCTTTGCCTCTCTTAGCCTCTCTGCAGCTGCCCTCTCTGTGCCTCTCTGCAGGCACTCTCACAGACTCTTGAGATGGCCCGCATTTCCCCTGAAGTATCTTTACTTTTCTTGAATTAAACCTCTGTCTTTTTTCTGATTGGCAAGTGTTGAAATTCTTTTCGCCACGGAAGCCAAGAACCCACAGGAATTATTGTGTCCCCCCTGACACCTAGATGTGGAGTACTGTTGTAATAAAAGCCTAAAGCAGGTAGCATTGGCTTTGGGATTTGGTGGTGGGTGAAACTGGAAGGGCGTTGAACCATTAGCAGAACCACCACCACTGAGTATTTCCCAAATACCCAACCCATAGGAACTGTGAAAGTTAACAAAGTGACTCTGGTTTTAAGCCACTAAGTGTTAGGGTGTTTTGTTACATAGTAATAGGTAACCAGAACACCCTACCTCTACTACCAAATTCTGGATCAGTTACTGTTCAATAGGAGAAGCAGAACTCCCATGTGTGACACACGTGAGTTAGGCACTGTGCATTGGGGGAGGAGGATGAGCAGGTTCTGTAAGGCTGCAGCTTCTGCAAGTGCTGTTGGACTTGAAATTAGGAGACTCAACTAATTAACCTGCAGTGTTTACACTAATAAAGAAAAAGGTTTTAAAGTGGTTTAAAGGTAACACAGAAGAAAGATAGAAGCTCAGGAATTTTTGTAAGCCATTTTAATCAACTGAAAACTCTAAAAGTTTATTTGAATGAATTTGAGCTCCACCAACACAAAACATTCCTCGTTATAAGCCTGGAGAAGCAATCCACCCAAGGCCAGTATTCCTTCCCAAAACCCTTCTTGTCAGAAGCCATTCATTTCTAAAGCAAGGAAACCCGTCAAAGGTGTTAGAATGCCAAAGAAAGAACAAGCAACTAGACTTTCTTTACTATTTATTGGAACTTCTGTGGCCCAAAACTCAGATGTCAACTTTTTCTTTCATTTCCATTCAATTCCTTGCCTATTTTTTCTCTTTCTTGTTTTATGATTGGCTAAAATTGGTGCTGGTTTATTCTTTGTACCAGAAATCTTTCTCTTTTTAGTAATTGCAAGAAAACGCAATGTTACAATTTTAAGAGATAGAAAATGGCCAAAGAGATTTCCTGTCCCTTTTTTTCAGTGCCAAGTAACCCCTACGGAGGATCATATTTTTGTTCTCTGCTCCAAGGTGAAAATCCCCTATTATCCTCATCTACCTGGCACTACTCATGTAAAAGGTCACATTATCTAAGTCCTAAGTGGCTTGTCTAATTATGGAACCGTTATAAAACTCTTTCTTTCTTTCACTGGACTGTGTTGTATCTGAGAATGATGCTTGTCCTATGGAGAGGCGTATGTGTGTGTGTGTGTGTGTGTGTGTGTGTGTGCATTCACTTGTTTGTGATCCTAGAGTTACTTACCCACTGGACATTCAATAGAGTGAAGGCACAGATCCACAACTTCCATAGGAGACCTTCAATAAACCTATGGTAGCCAGGCATGGTAGTGCACATCTATAATCTTAGTACTTGGGAAGCTGAGACAGGTTTGTAGGTTCAGGACCAGACTGGGCAATTTAGTGAGACCCTGTTTCAAAAAACAGAAATTCAAAACACATAAATTCAAACATAAAAATAAAAAATAAAAGGGCTGGGGTTGTAGCTCAGTGGTAGAATATCCTTGGGTTCAATCCCCAATGTCACAAAATAAATAAATAATATAATTATAAATATAATATAAATAATATGAATTATTTATTTGTGGTACTGGGGATTGAACCCAGGGGCATTCTACCTCTGAGCTATACCCCATCCCCATTTTATATTTTATTTTGATACAGGGTCTCACTAAATTACTACTCACTGACCTGGAACCTGCAATCTCTCTGTCTCAGCCTATTCCAAGTATTGGGATTACAGACATGTGCTACCATGCCTGGCTTACATAAATAATTTATTCCCTCACAGTTCTGGAGGCTGGAAGTCTGCAAGCAAGGTGTGGGAAGGATGTGGCTCCCTTTGAAGGCTCTGGGGAGGACCCTTCCTTGTCTGTATCTTAGCCTCCCTGGTTTGTGGTTACAGCACTCCAATCTCTGCCTCTATTGTCACATGGCTTTTCCCTTAGTCCTTTCCTCTTATCAGGACACCATGGATAGTATTTGGGGCTCCTCCCAACCCAGAGTGATCTCATCTTCTAATTACAGCTGCATCGACTCTTTTTGCAAATAAGGTCACATTCTGAGGTTCTCGGTGGACGTGAACTCTGGGAGAGCACTATTCAACTCGTTGATAACCTTTTCAAGTTAGTGAGGTGGTATCATGAAGGGAGAGAGAGGACCATGAGGGGAAGTCGGGGTCGCTGCCTCCCAGACCATCTCCTGTGGAGTCCCAGTGGCCATCCCTGGGGCTTCTAGGCAATAACATGGAGCCAGGTTGAGGTGCCTCAAATAGGATCTGCAACTAACTACATCCTTTCCCCCAAGTAGAGCCTTCCTTAGGGGCATAAAACAAGTCTAGAGGGAAGTTGTGAGCCCTTCTTGCCCAGAGCCAAAAGTCCCTGAAGCATAGCAAATAATGAGGAGTTTCAAACCACATGGAATAGCTGAGCATGGGGCTGCTGATAAGTAGAGATGGCTCAGAAGCCGATTCTCCTTCTCAGGACAAGTGCATCAAAGGTTGGGTTATAAATGGCCAGAAAGCATACTTAACAAGACAGGGGTATCGATCAGGAAATAATTGTTTGCTGGAAGCCCGGGCTCTGTTCAATGGGTAATTAAGATGGTGTCGCTTGATAACTACTCCGGGGAGAATCACTCTTCCAGCTCCCTGTCATTAATCTGGTGTCATGGCAACAGGCTAGCCTTGGGTTCTCTCTCTGGAGCTTTCTTTTATTAATGTGTCTCCTGCTCACAAGTTACAGCTTGCTCCTTCCATTGTGTTGCTCCCAAGGCAAGTGACAAGGTGGAAAGAGAGTGAGGTAGATTTGATTATCCAGCACAAGCCTTGGAGAAAAGCAAAAACAAATAACCCAGCACATCGAAAGGCAATCCCTTCCTCCATGAAACACAGAATCAGCCCTCACTCTGTATCCAAATCTGGCCCTTAGCAGGATCCCCGGGTAATTCATAGTCACATTAAAATTCCAGAAGCATGGCCAACTGGAGATCCCCTTTAAGTGATAACGCCACCAGTAGCTGCCTGAAAGGGGCTTCTCTTCTGAAGCGCCACTTTTTTTTATTAGCAGTGGCGGCCTGTTAAGGTTTCAACAAAAAGAGCAAGAGAGACACTGTTTATCCAGTTAGGAGAAGGCTCACCCCAGAGACTCCTGTCTGTGAATCTGGTACCATGTCCCAGCAGCATCAAACAGAGGAGGCTGTTCTAGAAATTTCACCTAGAAAACATGCCAAACAAATGCACAAAGCAAGCTTTGTTATAGCCAGAGAGCAGGAGGATGCCCTTGCCTCTAATCCATCGCAAGGTTTCTTGTCTAAACATTGACCTAAGGAGGCATATGAAAATGTGTTGATAGCCTGGAAGGATTTTCCTTCATTCTCAGAACATCAAACTAGAAAGATTTTCCTTCGTTCCCAGAAGACACAGGAAATGCCACAAGTCAAGTCTCTACAATTATAAGGAAATGAAAATGAAGGAAATTACCCAGATACTTCCATTAAAAAGAAAATAACCAGCTGGGCATGGTGGCGCACGCTTGTAATCCCAGTATTGGAGAGGCTGAGACTGGAGGATCCCAGGTTTGTAGCCAGCCTCAGCAACTTGTGAGGCCCTCCACAACTTAGTGAGACCCTGTTTTAAAATAAAGAATAAAAAATAGGGCTGGGGGTGTAGCTCGGAGGTAGAATGCCCCTGTTTCAATCCCCAGTACTGCAAAAATAAATAAATAAATAAATAAATAAATAAATAAATAAATAAATAGACAAAATAAAAATAAAATAGGGCTGGAGCTGTAGCTCAGAGGTAGAATGCCCCTGTTTCAATCCCCAGTACCGCAAAAATAAATAAATAAATAAATAAATAAATAAATAAATAAAAAATAGGGCTGGAGGTATAGCTCAGAAGTAGAATTCCCCTGGGTTCAATCCTCAATACCACAAAAAAGAGAAAAGAAAGAAAGAAAATAACAAAAGCAAACCCATTGAATAGATATTTTTTCCCCAAACCATGGATGTGTTTAGTAGGGAAAACAAAGGATGGAATAGGATAGGTGGAAACAGAAGAGGAGGAGAGAGATTGTAAAACAGGTAATATAAAGGAGTGGTTTATAATTAGGATGAGTCATTGGTGTGTGTGTGTGTGTGTGTGTGTGTGTGTGTGTGTGTGTGTTGTACTGGGGATTGGAACCCAGGGACATTCTACCTCTGAGTTATACCCCAAGCACTATTTTTTATTTTTATTTTGAAACAGGGTCTCAGTAGGTTGTTAAGAGCCTCACTAAGTTGCTCAGGCTGGTCTCAAACCCACTATCCTCCTGTCTCAGCCTCCCAAGTACTGGGATTACAAGTGTGGGCCACCACACCCAGCATAGGATGAGTCATTCTTTCAATGAATTCACCTTGACACACACAAAAAAGTTCATTTTTTCCTTTACGGAAGAGTACCTGTATCCTGTATGACGTTGGACAAGTATATTTTTTAAGTTGCTGAGGCTGACCTCAAATCTGTGATCCTACTGTCTCAGCCTCCCAAGTACTGGGATTACAGGTGTGCACCACCACGCCTGGCTTGGACAAGTGTCTTAACCTCTTTCTTCCTCGTTCCTTCATTTATCAAATGAGGAAAATAATTCTACCTACGACTTTGAATTGTTTTGAGATTAATAATATATGTAACCATTTTTACAGTGCTTAATATATAATAAACATTGAATTAATGTTAGCTCTTATATAGAGATGCAGTCAATTCTGGGACTAAAAGAATGTGTTAGTGCAAAAATTTGAGTACCAATGAAATTAAAATCTATATGGATAAAAAAGTGAAATGTAACATGTGTAAGACCCTGGGTTCAATTACAGGACCAAAAAAAAGGAAGAAGAAGAAGAGGAGGAGGAAGGGAAATGAAGTGAGACCTGGTGGTGCAAGCCTATAATCCCAGTACTTGGGAGGCTAATACAGGAGGGTTGCAGGTTCAAGGCCAGCCTCATCAACTTAGTAAGACCCTGTTTCAGAATAAAAAGTAAAATAGGGCTGGGGAGTGGAGCTCAGAGGTAGAATATCTCTGGGTTCAATTCCCAGTATCACCAAAAGAGAAAGAGAGAGAGAGAGAGAGAGAGAAGGAAAGAAATGAGAAATTGAGGTACTATATGAGATTATTTAATAATAAAAAACAAAATAACTGTAAGATGGATCAGGCCTGGGAGGAATTACCTTGAGTTACTAAATTTTAGTTGCGTACATTCATTCAATTAATAAAAGTGACCAGTTCTTCACAGTATCTTCATGGCTATCACTTTCCTAGATATTAATTTTCTTTCTTTCTTGTGGTACTGGGGATTGAACCCAGGGGGCATTTTACCTCTGAGCTACACCCCCAGCCCTATTTTATTTTATTTTTTAATTTTGAAATAGGGTCTCAATAAGTTGTAGAGGGTCTCACTAATTTGCTTAGGCTGGCCGAGGACCTGTGATACTCCTGACTCAGTCTCCTAAGTGTGGGATGACAAGCATGTGCCACCATACCCGGCTTAGATACTAATTTTCAAGAGAAATATTTTAAAGATTAGCAAAGCAGCTGAAAATATTCATCTAGAATATTCATCTTTTGTAATGAGAAGAAACAAAAGACCTACCTAATATTCCAAACCAGAGGCACACTCAGATATACGTTGGTACCTCTCATTCTGTCCTATCTCCATAACTTTTCTTTCAGAACTGGACTTCTCATTAGCTATGTCCAGTCTACTGTTGAATCCATCCATTGTGCTTTATATTTTAATGATTTTTTTCTTTATGTCTTACATCTAACATCTATTACATTTTTAAAATTTAATCTTCTGAGTTTTCTCCCCCCATAATTGTCTGTCCCTGTTACAGAGCAACATTCTAGATGTTTTTACAGTCGTGAATAGAGCACCCACCATAGAGTTTCATGCTCATTCTATGGGCGTCTTATCAATGGCCTGAGTAGACACATTGTTCATTCATGCATAAGGGAACACTTTCCAATTAAAGACCTTGCTCTGAAAGAGACTTCCAAATTGGTTTCATTGAAAAGAAATGAGGAAGCTAACAGCCTTTCACTTGAGATTTGACAATAGCCAGAAAACCTTTGTTAACCAGGAAGTTAAGTGATAACATTTAATTAACATAGCTTATAAATAGAATATCCCTTGGAATTTGCATACACATGATCTTAGATTTCTGTGTAGCTGGTAGCTGTTCTTTCTACAGTTCTTCCTACACATGGGCAATGTTATATCAACCATTTATTTAGGACTCTCTCTTCAGAGACGTTTTATTGAGTTGAGAAATGGGTTTCATTTTGTCTCTTGCCATCCTCAGGAGTTGGTTCCGAGGTGAGTGGACTGAGGGGATGTGGGGACGGTGCTAAGGAGTCTGTTGGCATCCATTAATTCGTCCTTCTGCTCTCCTGTAGGTAAAAATCAGCTGGGTTTTGGGCAGCGGTCATACAAGGTGGTTCTATCCCTTCATTGATCCATATGTATTTAGCAGTAGCTTTGCTTACTACACATTATGGCCAAGTACAAGGGAAAGTTTTTAGACCAAAAAAAATTTACTAGTATTTGCTGTATTAGTAGAGGAACAGAGACAATAAGAAGCTCCCTTGTCCTCAGGAGTGTAACAGGGTTGCGCGAGAGAGGAAAGCTTAGCAGACAGAATGCAGAAACTCCTTTATTGCACTCCCGGGCGATGTCTACTGACCGGTGGGGGTCTCGGTCAGCAGAGTCGCACCAGGAGAGGAAGGGAGGGCATTTTTATAGCAGAGTCTGGGGTCAGGGGTCAGTGAGGCTCCTTCTCGTGAGATGAGGCAGAACAAAGCAGGTCTTCCCGTGAGATTTGAAACTTGTTGCGCTCGGGGTCTCCTGTCCCAGCTGCAGGAGCGAGGGGAAAGGGGAGGGGGAAGGGGACCCGACCTAACAAGGAGATCTCTGGTGTTTTTCTCTTAGGCTATCAAATGATTAGATGAGGCCTACCCACATCATGGAGCATAATCTGCTTCATTCAAAGTCTGTTGATGTTCCTCTAAACAATACCTTCATTGCAACATCCAAATGAGTGTCTGACCAATTAAATGGGCACTGTGGGCCGGCCAAGTTGACATGCAAAATGAACTGTCACATTTGGCCATTCTGAGAGTTGGACTTGGAATTCATTTATTATAATATCTTCAGACAAATGTCCTAAGATCACCTTGAATGCTATATTTTGACAAGAATTAAGAACCAGAATGCTTTAACGGTCACTGCCCTGCCGGGAGATACCCTCCGAGAAGGCCGGACTTCCTCCTTGGCTCTAGGCACAGCCTCCAGCAGAGCGGCATGGTAATGAAGTGCCCAGCCTCAAGAGTGGCTCGCTGAAGTCTGAATCCTGCCTCACTGCTCTCCAACGGTACAATTTACTTTTCTGAGCCTCAGTGTCCCCATCGGTAAAGTGGAGAAAGCCTTAACTGTTTTTGCTCATGGGAAGTTTGTAAAGCAGTGCAAGGAACATACTAAGTATCAATAAAAATTAGCTTTTATTGCAATTTAAATTAAGAGTCAAGCTGCTCATTTTCTTCATATTTGTCGATGTTAGAGATAGATTTTGGAGGGTTTTTTTTTTCTTTTGTTTTTTAAACCTGCAGCCTTACAGAAAGTGAAACCAGCCTTAGCTCTTCCCACCTTTACCCTGGGGCTGGCACTTCTGTGTCCCTGAAGGGGCCCTCAGTGTCACTGGTTAATTTTGGTGGGAGAGCCCTGTTCATAAGCCTGGACATAACAGGCGGAGGGCTTGGTCTTCTCTGAGCAGATGGCAAGGTAGATCTACTATTTCATTAACCCTTGCAAACAGACCGCCCTATTATAATGAATTGGTGAATAAATTCTATAGAGGTAAGGCCATTTCAGGAAAAAAATATATTACCATTCATCATTACAAAAGCAAGCTATTTTCTTTTTACAGAATAAACTCTCATCACTTAAAAAAAGTCAGTTCTATTTCCTTTAAATAAACTTCTTTATAGCATCTAAAATGAAATTATATTACCAAAGACTTGACTGATAAGCAGCTTCTCCAGGACAGGTACACACAGTTACAGCATCCCTGATGTCTAGACTGGTGCTTGACGCTTCATCTTATGTCGGTTACTGTCCCGCGGCATACCTGAGGGGAAAAGAATGACGCAGACCCAGAGCAGATTGAGAGGGGCAGGCCAGGGGACCTCGCTCTTTGGTGAAGGCCCCGCTGGACACTGGTTCACAGCTTTTATTCAGTTTTGAGGCGGGGGCTTGAGGTATGGATGTTCCTGCATGCATGTAGGGCTTGTGAGATAAAATTTAACTAGTATATGTGCAGCGAGGGCTAGAGATAAATGTTTAACTTGGCTGGCCGCAGAACAATTGTAGAGAGTCATTGAGATAGTGGTTAGCAATAAAACCACTGAGGATGTGCAGAAGATCCTTGAGACGATGTTTGACAAGTGGGATATTTGGGAGCAGGCGCCTGCAAGAGACACAGGAATGTTTGCCTTGGAGGAGCAGGCTGCTTTCAGCTAGCTCACCAGTCTGATCATGGCTTTCCATGACCCTTAGACCTTTCCTAGGCACACATTAACCTGTTTCTGGCAGTTGCATTCTCCAGAATGTAAGCCATTGCATTAAAACGTGGGTATAAACAACCAGGCGTGGTGGTACCCACCTGTAATCCTAGTACTTGAGAGGCTGAAACAGGAGGATTGCAGGTTCGCGGACAGCCTCAGCAATTTAGGCCCTCCGCAACTTAGTTAGACCTTCTTTCAAAATAAATAAAAAATAGGGTTGGGAATATAGCTTAAAAGTAGAATTCCCCTGGTTCAATCCCCAGTACCACAAAAAAAAAGAAAAAAATGTTGGATGTAAGCTGGGTGTGGGCACACCTATAATCCCAGTACTTGGGAGGCTGGAACGGGAAGATGGTAGGTTCAAGACCAGCCTCAGCAAATTAGCAAGATTCTCAGCAACCTAGTAGGACTCTGTTTCAAAAAAAAAAAAAATTAAAAAGGGCCAGGGGTACAGAGGTGTAGCTCAGAAGTAAAATGCCCCTAGGTGCAATCCCTAGTAACACACACACACACACACACACACACACACACACACACATGGTGGGTATACCTCTGATGCTCAGAGAGGTGCAGCGACTTGCCCAAGGTCATACAGCAAGGTCTACTTGCCCAAGGTTGGTGATTGAATCAGAACTCAACCCTATATCCAGTTTTCCAAGTCTGGCTTCTTCCCCCTCTGCCATGTACTGTACTTACAGCTCTAGGTCTTGCTTCTAACGCTGGCCCTGTCCATTCTGTGTTCCTATCCACTCCACATGGGCAAGGTTGCATCCTGAGCTGGTCCTTGGCAAAACTAAGGAAGTTCAGGAAGTTTGTCTTCAAACCTCCAACTCCATCGCACACTTTCTTTTTGCTTTTCTCTGTGAACTTCCAGCCAGCCAGCAGTTTCGTCAATACCTTGATCTCTGTCCAGGTAGCTGTAATGGAGATTTATGGGTCTGTTTCCTTTCTAGCATCATATACTTTTCATTTTACTCACTGTCCTCTTCTCTACTCAAAACTAACCTGCCACCGGGCATGGTGGCGCATGCTTGTAATCCCAGTAGTTGGGAGGCTGAGACAGGAGGATCCTGGTTCAGCCAGCCTCAGCTACTTAGTGAGGCCCTCTGCAACTTAGTAAGACCCTGTTTCAAATAAAGAATAAAAAATAGGGCTGGGGGTGTAGCTCAGAGTTAGAATGCCCCTGGGTTCAATCCCAGTACCGCAAAAAAAAAAAAAACTAACCTGCCAATTCTTCATCATATTGTAATAATTAGCAATGCTGCCTATGACCAAATTAACTACTGATATGTAAGTTAGTTTATTAAACATTTAAAACAATAAGGTACTAATGGGTTGCTTGTTTAGCTAAACATGTTTTAAAGAACCAAAGAAAAAAGATTGCAAGGGTGGCAATTTCAGTAGAGAGCAGTATTTTCAGTCAAGTAGCCTTTTGCTGTCACTCAAATCATGCAGAGGCAGCCACCTACTTTGCCTGCACATGTGGCTAGCTTGATTACATCTGAGCCATTAACACAGGACACATTTTCTCATACTTAGAAATCTGAGAACTCAGCAAGGTGACACATGCCTGTAATCCCATTGACTTGGAGGCCAAGGCAGGAGGGTCTCAAGTTTGAGACCAGCCTGGGCAACTTAGCAAGACCCTGTCTCAAAATAAAAAATAGAAAGGGGAGGGGAAGGGAGTCAGCAGGGGGAGTCCATCTTCTTACTGGGAACCTCCAATATCCCATACCCTTTCTAGTTACTAAGGTCATGGTTCCATCCAATCAGTCCAATTTTTTGTCTTGGTGTTGACATTGTTTTTCCCCTACAGCACAAGACACTTCTTGTTTCCCAGTTTTCAGCTGCAGAGGGATTGAATGCACTGCTGTTACCAAAAGCAAAGCCCAGAGTCCAATTTAGAGGCTTTGATTTTCATTACATGTTCAAACCCTCTAATCAAGCCTTCTTTCTCTCACCCAGATTTCCTCTCTCCTATCTCTGGTTCTTCTCTCTTTGTATAGTTGGTCTTAACACACAAAGAAAAAACGCAGAAAGAGAAAAATGGAGTATAATCATTACAAATGGTCCATTAGAACAGAGGCCATTCAACCTGCTTATCTGAACATACAAAGGTGTGCCTCCTTTCTGCAGTACTCCACTGCACAGAGAAGAATGTATCCAGACAGAATTTCATATGATTACCTCATAATAAGAGCTCCTTTCCACAACTCTGTTTTTGTTTTTGTTTGGATTGGGGATTGAACCCAGGGGTATTCTACCTCTGATCTACACCCCCAGCCCTTTCTATTTTTTTTTTTTTTGAAACAGGGTCTCACTAGATTGCTGGGCAGCTCTCTAAATTGCTGAGGCTGGCCTGTTGGATGTGGTGGCCCCCAAACAGACTACAAGTAAATCCTGTTTGACAAATCTTTATTTATTTCATGAAGATTTTACCTTGCAGGCAAACCTACCTAGGCAACATTGTCTCCCTGTTAAAATAGCAGGTGGAAGCAGTGGCACACACCTGCAATCCCAGTACTTGGGAGGCTGAGACAGGAGGATCGCAGGTTAGACGCTAGCCTCAGCAATTTAGCAAGACCCTGTTTAAAGAAAAAAACACACACACAGAAACTTAAAGGGTTGGGGATGTATCTTGGAGGTAGAATGCCCCTGGGTTTAATCCCCAGTACCAAAAAATTAAAATTAAAAATTAAAAAAAGGCAAGAAAGAGAAATTTGCAATTGGGAGAGATCTGGAATTTGGGAAGGGGGAGAAGTTGCTGGGGATCAAGTCCATGGCCTCACATATGCTAGGCAAGGATTCTTTTTTTTTTTTTTTTTTGCGGTACTGGGGATTGAACCCAGGGACATTCTACCTCCAAGCTACACCCCCAGCCCTATTTTTCATTCTTTATTTTGAAACAGGGTCTCACTAAGTTGTGGAGGGCCTCACTAAGTAACTGAGGCTGACCACAAACCTGCAATCCTCCGATCTCAGCCTTCTAGGTACTGGGATTACAGGTGTGTGCCACCACACCTGGCCAGCTAGGCAAGGATTCTACCACTAAGCTACATCTCCATTCCTGCAAAGCTCTGTTACTAAAATTTTTCCTGAGTCAAATGTATTTCCTTTTTGAGGAAAAGCCACATGGCAGATGAAGAAAAACTCACCTAGTAAAAGACAAAATTAAATGATTAAATGGAGAGAAGCAGAGATATTTTTTATTTGGGGCCTGTTTTCAGCCAAATTAATAAATGCTTTTATCTAACATTGAAGAGAAGGCAACCCAGAGTGAGAGGACTGGTACAAAAGGGACTTTCATCATTACACACACCTAGAGCAAGGGTTCTGGCCTGAAACCCTCTGTGGCTGCAGGAGCCCAGGAACTCTCTGGCAATTTGGACATCTGTTTGTGTACATGGACATTTTTTTTTCCTGGGAGATGGCCTATAAATTTTCAAAGGGGTCTAAGAATCGCTGTTATAAGATTATTTAAGGGATATGGAAAAGTTGGATACAGTTTTGTCCGTTAAAGCTTGGTGTTTATGAGATCAAAGATGTGCATTTGAAGTCTCCTCCTCCTCCTCCTCCTCCTCCTCCTCCTCCTCCTCTTCCCCGTCCTCTTCCTCCTCCTCCTCCTCTTCCCCGTCCTCTTCCTCCTCCTCCTCCTCCTCCTCCTCCTCCACCTTTTGTGGCACTGGGGATTGAACCCAGGGGCATTCTACCTCCAAGCTACACCCCGAGCTCTATTTTATTTGTTTTTTTGAAACAGGATCTCACAAAGTTGCTTATGCTGGCCTTGAACCTGCTATCCTCCTATGTCAGGTTCCCAAGTACTGGGATTCCAGGTGTGTGCCACCATGCCTAGCTTGAAGTATTTTTCTCTGGAATTGAGTTAGGTTAAGCTTGCCTGGATAGTCGGGGCAAAACTAGACAGGACAATGGGATAGCTGAGAACTGGATTTAGACAGATCCAACTGTATAAAGTATGATAACAAGTACTGGGATTATAAGTGTGCACCACCACACCCGGTCAGAATTTATTTTTTATGAATTGAAGAAGCCATTACCTGTATCACTAATCAAGTATTATACAGTCACCCATCCATCTATCCATTCATCTGTCCAGGTGTTTATTCAATCGTTTGCTGTGGTATTCACTCATTCTAGAATACCTACTGAGCCACAGCCTGTGCCAAACCCTAGGTGTTTCCAGCACTTTCAGTCGACATTCTCCCATATGCCTGGTTTTCAGATTTTGCTAAGCCCAGGGCATGGGATCCCAGTATATCTCAATACTTTACATTAAATATGTTTCAGGAATCACAATCAGGCCATTAATTGTGGCATAGTTTTTAGTTTTCATTCATTAATCCAGAGTAAAAAGTTGCCGGGCGTGGTGGCGCACGCTTGTAATCCCAGTACTTAGGAGGCTGAGATCAGAGGATCTGGGTTCGCAGCCAGCCTCTGCTACTTAGTGAGGCCCCCCCGCAACTTAGTGAGACCCTGTTTCAAAATAAAGAATAAAAAACAGGGCTGGGGGTGTAGCTTGGAGGTAGAATGCCCCTGGGTTCAATCCCCAGTACCGTAAAAAACAAAAAATAAAGTAAAAAGTTCACTTTGGAGTATTTCTTAGAGCCTCATTTTTGTTCGAAAATGTCTTTTATAAGCCCGTGTGGTGGTACACACCTGTAACCCCAGTACTTGGAAAGATGAGGCAAGAGGATTACAGGTTAAAGGCCAGTCTCACCAACTTAACAAGACTGCTCAGCAACTTAGTTCAAAATAAAGAATAAAAAGGGCTGGGGGTGTAATTCAGAAGTAGAAGGCCCCTGGGTTTAATCCCCAGTACCATTCGATACAGGACAAAAACACAGATTCTGAGCTTCCTTGGAGGATAGTGGAAAGGGGGCATCTGCTCCCCTGCTCGGACCAATGGGTTAGTGTTGCCTGTGCAAACACCGGACTGTATTTCTGCTCTACATAATTCTTCTTCAATGGTCCAGAGTTCTACTAGCTCCAAGAAATCCAAAATGGTTTAGTTCAGCCTTTGGTTCTGCACCACAGGGAACATTATTTTCTGAGGGTAACAAAGGAGGGGACCACTCAGGAGAGCAAATAAAGCACAATGCTGAGGTGCCAACATTCTGAATAGATTTATTCACGTTTGCACTGGTGGATGGAAAGTTTTTTTATACTACAAAGTTTTGTTAAAAACAAGGTTTACAAATCAATAAATAATAGTTACAACTTGTATCTACTGTACACAGAATTATAAACAGAAATAAACAGATGTGATTCCTTTGGTACACACAAAATTCGAATTTTTTTCTGTTACAAAACTATGAGTGCACAATACTTTCTAGTATTTTCCCTTGAGATACAATTGTCTATTGTACATTCCTTTACACTTGTCTTACAGGCTCAGGTTTGTAGCTCACCAGAGAACTACAAGCATTTCCTGTTAGAACTTGTTGTCTGCCAAGTGGGGCTTATTTTCTGCCATGTATTCATTGATATATTGCAAACGAAAAGGAAGCTGAGTACGAAAATTAATGTGTGTGTATGTTCAAGGCCTGAAATACTGACTGGTGTGAAGAGCTTGTCACTAGCGGGTCATGAAAATTATGTACAATAGCCATTGAGAATTCACTTAGCTAGCAGCATGTAGATCATTGACCTGGTTATTCAAAGACTGGACAAGCAGAATTCCGGGATGCTATTTCCGTTTTGGTTTTCCAGTTCGTATGGCTCCAGCTGACGATACTCAAACGTCACACGATTGACGTGTTTTCCACTGGAGACCATGCGCACCACAGTGTTGTCACAGCCAATTTTCATTTGGGCTATAATTGATGGAAAAAAATAACAGTTTCCCAGCAGGTTAGAAGCTGCACAGTCAACCCACTGCTGTCGACTAGATAATTCCAACAAAGCAAAAGCAAGGTGATGTATCTTCCTCTCATACACTCGAGCCGCTCTCAATTGAAAAGTTTGTGTGTATATATATATATATATATATATATATATATATATAAAATTATAGAATCATGAACTTGAACTCAGCCTTTCTCTTTGGTGAAGAACACTGTGAGACAAAACTGGCTGGGAAGGGGCAAGAAGCTGTCTCTGGGCCTTTTTCCTTCTACCCTGCCTGCAAGGCTTGGGAGGTAAAGGAGACCAGTCAGCTCTGCACCAGCTTTGGGTCAGTGTTCTTGGTGGGGACAGTGCTGCCCCCTAGGGATAGGTTGGAATTTGCAGGGGCAGTTTTGGGTTGTCAACAATATCTGGGGCTGCAAATGGAATGGCCTCTTGAGGATGTTTATGTAGACACAAAAATCACCTATTATGCCAGGCATGGTGGCGCACGCTTGTAATCCCAGTACTTGGGAGGCTGAGATAGGAGGATTGCAGGTTCGCGGCCAGCCTCAGCAACTTAGTGAGGCCCTCTGCAACTTAGCGAGACCCTGTTTCAAAATAAAGAATAAAAAAAAATAGAGCTGGGGGTATAGCTTGGAGGTAGAATGCCCCTGGACTCAATCCCCAGTACCGCAAAAAAAAAAAAATACCTATTATTTTCTAAGACTAGACAACAACTCTGTTTTGCACATAAAATATCATTTGCACTGAGTTGGGTGTGGTGGCTCATGCCTGTAATCCCAGAACTTGGTTGGCTGAGACAGAAGGATCGCAGGTTCGCAGCCAGCCTCAGCTACTTAGTGAAGCCCTCCACAACTTAGTGAGACCCTGTTTCAAAATAAAGAATAAAAAATAGGGCTGGGGATGTAGCTTGGAGGTAGAATGCCCCTGGGTTCAATCCCCAGCACCACACACAAAAATAAATAAGTAAAATAAAATGGGGCTGGGGGTGTGGCTTGGAGGTAGAACACCCCAGTACCACACACGCAAAAAAATCATTTGCGTGGTATAAATATACACTGAATATACACGTTTTGTTCTATTATTCTATTATTATGTACCTTTTTTCTATTTTTTCTGCACTTCTCCTGTGGAATAGCTACTAATATTCCTCCTTGTCTCATCCAGTATTTTTATTATCTATATAGGCATCTGACAACTTATATCTCTTCTCATGCAGGTGAACCTGAGCAGTTATATATTGAAACTCATTTTAGTTCTCCAGTGTTAAGTTGGTTCCTGAGGCAAGATTCATCTGTCCTACAATAATTATTTCTGCTGTTTTAATTTTCTCAGATTCCCCCATGTCTCCATAAAGCATTGTTAAGTTTTGAGAAATGCTAGCATTTTCATTATGTAACACGCACCTCACAAACATTACTTGGGCTTAAATGAAATAAAACAATTCAATAATGTTATTGAGATAATAGTCAATTGAAAACATAATCAACATAAACCTTATAATTCTTTTAATATAAGTACCAGGGAACCTAGTGTAACTTCTACCAAGACAGCTAAATCTTCCTTCCCTCCTTCCTCCCTCCCTTCCTCTGTCCCTCCTTTCCTTCCTTCTTTCCTGTACTGGGGAATGAACCCAGGGGCATTCTACCTCTGAGCTACACCCCCAGACCTTTTTATTTTGAGACAAGTTCTTACTAAATTGCTAAGGGCCTTGCTAAATTGCTGAGGCTGGCCTTGAACCTATGATCTTCCTGTCTCAGCTTCCCAAGTACTGGGATTACAGGCATGCGCCACCAAGCCCAGTTCCAAATTTATCTTTCTTTAAACAATTTGAAAAGTCATTCTTTTTCTGATCTTACTCTGAACTTCAATCTATATAATATACCCTATTTCCTTTAGTTAATGTGCATATCATTTATTATTTTGACATAATTTCTAATAAAATTTAATTTAATGGTGACATCCCTAATAGTTCTACATTTTTTAACAAATTATGAGAGGCTCGTTGAAATAGGGTAGATGAAAGGAAAACATTTTTAAATATCTAAAATGAGCCATAGAATAATATAATTCAAGCCTTAAAGTCATTTTAAAATTGGTTTCAATTATATAGATAATTTAGGCAAAAAAAAGTAGTTTTCTGGCCTTAGTCTCACACTTTTTATCTGATTCAAGTCATATAATTCAAGCAGAAAAATGACTCTAGCTTCAATTATCTAAATTTTAGGGCGCTCATGTTCTTCATTTGCAATCTTATCTTTTTCCCCCACGGAGGTACACATGCTCAAGGTCAAGGCCTCCTCCTGTCATCAGCACGGATGCCATTCAGTGCCTCAGAGAGAACACGCACAAGGCCGGCAAAGCCACCTGCACCAGCAGTTTAAACCAGGGCTCACCTGTCAGCACAAAATAATCTTCTAGTCTTCTGCAAAGTGGGTTTTTTTGCTTTGTTTGGTTTCTTCTGTGTGGTGCTGAGGATTGAACCTAGAGGCATTCTACCAATGAGCTACACTCCCAGCCCTTTTTATTTTTTATTTTGAAACAGGATCTCACTGAGGGCCTTGGTAAGTAGCTGAGGCTGGCTGCGGACCTGTGATCCTCCTATCTCAGCCTCCCAAGTACTGGGATTATAGGCGTGTGCCACCATGCCCAGCTGCAAAGTGGGTTTTTGGAAAAAATTTTTGTTTTCCTTTACCTTGATGAGAACGCTTGCCTTGAGCTTAGTCCTGCCTTAAATCTCATCTGAAGTTTTTCCACACAGGTATATTCAGGGAGTGTGGGGGACACATTGGGCCTTAGTGCTTACCTGTGTGTATTAATTCCATTTCAGGGACATTTTATCAAGGTCCCAGCATTAGCTCAGAGAGAGAGAGAGAGAATATTGGTGGGTAGGCCCTGTTTTCATTATATCAGGGCACAGCTGATCAATACGGCTGTCTGCAGCTTCATTACCTAGTTGGTGAAGGGTCCGTGATGACGGGACAGGAAGGGGCTATGGTCAGAAGTAACTATTAGATTAGAGACTGGTGTCCTTTGTCTTGTTTTACTTTTGTCTCTTTAAAGATAACCATTCTTGTACCTGAAGTACAGGTATGGTAGAGATCTTTATAGAAATGTTTTATGTAATACACACACACACACACACACACACACACACACACACACACTTGATTAGTTTGGTCATGAGGTCAGTAATTTGTACCCATTCCCAGCCCCACCTGAGCATAATCGCATGGGAAATCCTCACTGGTCACTGACATAGAAAGGCTGTTTCTGTTTGGCAGCTGTGCACCAGTCTGTTATTTATTGCTGGTGATCACTTTTGAATTTCAGAATTTACCTCTGGGTGCTAATGGCCTGTGAGGGGCTGGTTTAGCTGCTAGAAGTTAGGGACATTTAATAGTTCAGAGAAGTTCGAATAAAGCTTACCACTTTGTTCTTTGCTTACTATGAGTAATACACATATGGAAAGCTTAGTTATTACTTGCTTGTTATACTATCACTAATCGATGATACATCTACTGTGTGAACCATTAGTTTTTCAGTTGGTAAGTGAGCACATGCTTTAATCTCCACAGGATGAGAGCAGGAACCTCCAAGAAGATGGAAAGAATTTAAAAGCTTTGCAGTTTTCCTTAGGGCCAACCTTAAATACATATCCTAATTACTTCATAGGTTTCTCTCTTGGTGTCAGATATTTTGGTAGTGGATTTTGATACTGTACATAAGCTCAAATGTAAAATTCTCATACTGGCTTAACACACAAAATAGAATTTTTTTGGTGGAACTCACCTTCCAATGTATAATAATATTGATAGGGATAATAATATTGCTAGGGAAATAATATTGATAGGGATACAAATAATAATTGAAGAAATATCTCACCGGGGCCAAGGAAGGGGTAGCAGAGGTCAGCTAAAGGCACCATCTTAGAAGGGTCCAGCCCAGTTCCTCCCAGCAGCTCCACAAAGTCTCCTATTCCCCCACATCCTGCTGAGGATTTCTAAGAGAAGAAAGCAGCAAGAAAGATACATTTAAACCAATTATAGAAGTCAAACCATTTGGCTAATGGTGGATGGGTGAATTCATTCCACCAGCCCTCAGCATCCTGGCAATGCTGTCGAATTTAACATCTGGGACTCCGGAAATTAAATGTCATTTAAAAGAAAAAAAAATCACAAGAATTGCTTTTCTAAATCAGTTGATCATTTTTTAATGTATGTGCATGTTTTTTTTTTTAAAAATTAAGATTAAGGACTAAAATGATGAAGCAGGAATCTGTACGCTTGATATAAGATGTATGAAAATGGGCTTGAAAATGCTTTGCTTTTCAAATCCCTTGGCCACACATACTGAATGCTTTCGGTTTTTTAATGCAGCCAGAGTTAAGTGAGTCTGCATTGCATAAACAAGGCTTCCACATTGGCTTTCCCTTCAACTCACCTCTTTTCCTTCTTCATAAAGGAATTTCTCTGCTATTGGAACATGTGATTTCTACCAATAAGGATTTAGATTAATTATGAGTTTACTAAAGAAAGAACAAAACTTTGATTTGGGGCCCAAGTTAGCTGGACTTACCATCATCTTTCTCTTTGCAACTAAACAAATTCATTTCAAGCTACTCACAAGAATTGATTCCAAGACTTTGTGTGGTCCATTGTCACCTCCTTATTCTGCTTCCCTCAGTTCTTTCCAGTCTTTTCCCCTGCAGTTCCTGTGCCTCACTCTCCCACACAAGAAAAGCAGCCACTCTGGCTCCTAAATGTTGTGCTTTGCCCCCATCCTGTCATGGACACACCACCCGGGCAGCACGCAGGGCCAGTGCCCAGGAGAGGCCAGTGCCTAGGAGAGAGCCCTGTGCATGGTTTAATGCACTGCTGTTTTGTCTTGGGACTCTTAATGAATTTTCTAAGGGCCCCCACATTTTCATTCTGTACTGTCTTCCACAATTTGCACAGCCAGGTTGGCCTATGATCTTTTTCTTCGTTGAGTGAACTCATTAAGAGATCCAGTAGAGCTTGACAGGTGCCCAGAGGTTATCCAGACAGACCCTGACACATAGGAGCCAAAATGTAGAATAGGGAACTTTAAAAATGCGCATACATTCTGACATTTAGAAGGACATTGAAATACAATTGGAAACTGAAGCCACAAATTAGAAAACAAGATCATGGCCACTGTTTGGCTAATGAAGGGAGGGGACGTCTATTTTGAAAGGGCCTACTGTGTGTAGGGTTCTGTGCTTAGGTACTTTACACATAATTTCATCACATGATGAAACAGATTTAATTAACCCCACTGTGCACAAGGCTTCATGTTTGTGAATTGACAGTTAATAAGCTATTTAGGGGTGAAGGGGAAAAGGGATAATTGTCTTTCCCTTGAGTAGAGAGGGTGTCCCAGGGGAGCATCTCTAAACACTGAAGTTTCCACTTGGTTCTTTAGGTTTCAAATTTTAGCAGGTAGGGTTGAAAGGAAAAGGCAGGCAAGAGAAATGAGAAATAAAGAAATGGGGAGCCGGGCGTGGTGGCGCATGCTTGTAATCCCAGTACTTTGGGAGGCGGAGACCGGAGGATCCGGATTCACAGCCAGCATCAGCTCGCTCTCTCTCTCTCTCTCTCTCTCTCTCTCTCTCTCTATATATATATATATATATATATATACTTAGTGAGGCCCTCCGCAACTTCATGAGACCCGGTTTCAAAATAAAGTATAAAAAATAGGGTCGGGGGTGTAGTGTGGATTCAATCCCTGGTACCGCAAAAAAAAAAAAAAAAAAATGGGGAAGAAGTAGAAACTAAAATGAGGGGACCGAAACAAAGAAACAAGGAAGTTGGGTGCACCTATCCTTGGGGTTCAAGGACATCTCTTCCCTCTTTGGAATTCTCTCAGGTTTTCCTATAAACCATGGCAGAAACCGGGCTGTGTAGGACCCTCGCTGGGGTTTCTTTCCTCAGCAGTGATCTCCTAGATGTCTCTGTTGAGGTTCTAAGCCACTATCACCTCTTGCTAGACTATGGCACTGTGCAGAAGCAGTACTAGACTCCTTGTACCAAACATAAAGCCCCCACCCACACTTCCCAATGTGCAAAACTGAAGTCTCCCTTGGGTATTTGAGTCAAAAAAACAATCTTGATAAGGACACTAATAATAATCAGAGAGGCATCTCATGAGAACCATAAAAAGGGCGACCCGGCCCCTCCAGCCCACTCACTGTGGGAGCCAGAGTGACCTTCAGATGGTGTACATCCGCTCATGTCACTTTCCTGCCTGAACCCCTTCAGTGGTTTCCCACTGCACTTAATAAACTCAGATTCCTTCATGTGAGCAGCAGGGCGCTGCCCATCTCCCGAGCCACCTCAGACCACGCCCCTCTCCCCTCTCCTTGCCTTCTTCCCATTTCTGGAACCCAGGAAGCCCATTCCTGCCTCTGAACCTCCACACCACCATCGCCTCTGCTCCCTGTTCTTCCCATGGCTGCTAGCTCCTTCTGATCTGTCATTCCGGTTTCACTTTAAATGTCTTCTTCTTGGGAGGTTTCTTTCCTGCTACCTTATCTCAGGTAGTTCCTCCTCCCTCCACCACCTTGCTCCCAGCCACAGTGGTCTATCAAACCACTGTTCTGTGTTTTCTGTCCAGCACTTACCACTATTTGAAATATATGACAGTTTTGCCTGTCTCATCCCTGGTATGCAGCTTCCTGTGAGCAGGACCTGTCTTGACCGTTGCTAATTCCCAGCATCTATCTTTCTATGCTTGCACATAGAAAGCATTTAAACAATATTTTCTAAAGGTATAGATGCCTAGGACATCACAAGATCTAAATTCTTAGGAGCAAACACCAAGATTATTTCTTATTGCCTCGATACCTAAATTAACAGATCTCCCAGTCTTCAATCACACCTCCCTTCTTCTAGATTTTACATCAAACATAGCATACGAACAATACCAAGCCAATAAGGCTGGACCAACGACACTCAAACATGTCCTTGTCAAGCTAGGTGTGGTGGTGCACGCCTTTAATCCCAGTACTTGGGAGGCTGAGGACAGGAGAATGGCAGGTTCAAGGCCAGCCTCAGCAACTTAGCGAGGCCATCAGGGTCTTAGTGAGACCCTGTTTCAAAATAAAAAATAAAATAGGGCTGGGGGTATATCTCAGAGGTAGAATGCTCCTGGGTTCAGCCCCCAGTAACACACACACACACACACACACACACACACACACACACACACTCCTGATTAAAGGATTATTCTTCCACCAAAACCCAACTTAAATAAACAAACAAGAATGGGCAGTGGCTCATGAATTTAGGCATAGAGGAAATTGGATATACTTTCTTTTTCTCAGTCCTGGTCCTTTTTGTTTAACTTTCACTAAAAGCTCTCTGATTAGGAACTATGACTGCCTTTGATACCAGCAAATACATGTGTTATCTTAACCCAGACATATGAGAAAGTAACAGGAAGTAAGGATGACTCATAGGGAAGAAGCCATCAGTACAAGTGAATGAGGTCAAACTCAGCATTAATTTTAAGGTCCATACATAAGTTCATTTGAAAGCAATTTGCTAGGGATTCTCAGCTAATATTTTTTAGGCAAAATGCATTGAATTAAATGTATTGCAAAATGCTCTTCAAAACTTTACTGCCTTCTGCAATATGAAAATCCAATTTCATGTTTTATGCTACAGTTAGCATTCCTTCATACCACAGTTTTGTCAATGATATACTTCCTTCGTGTCAAAAGAAAATTCCAATAATCAGAAACACAGCTGTGTAGATGACTCACAGGAGGTTCTGCTAGGAGAGAATTTTTGTAAAATAGGCAAGTACAAGAGAGTTCAATTGTAATTACATACCACAACTTTACCAGTTGAAAGCATTTCTTACATCACAAGCAAAGTATTGAAGTAGTCAGAATGGGCACCTGAGCATGCTACTTACAGAGTAACTGAAATAGAAGAGGGGTTCAGTTGAGCAGCCGGGGCAGGCAGGCATGAGATCTAATAGCCAGAGGGACACGCTACTCCAGTTTGCCGATGCCAGCTCTGCTTTTGTTCTGATAAAGCTCCAGCCTCACCAAGGGATTAGGAGGCAAGTAAGTCACTCACCTTAAACTGAAGACCATGTAAATGCCCCAGGGTGAGATCAGATATTTTGATCGCCACTGGATAAATGATGGAGAAGCTGCAATTCCGATGTTGATGTGGAACTACCAGGGTAAACCTTCCATTTGGGGTCTGAGAGATGACATTGCAAGCTTTGTAGGGAAAAAAAAGTTATATTTGCATTATTTGGTTTGCTGGTTTTTTATAGAAATTTATTGTAGCCTTATCCTAGGTTTCTGTTCATGGAGTAGGGTCTTGTACCCGGGAAGAGAATACATGTATCACAATGACAATTTGGAGAAAGGAAGGAGCTGGGGAATAAAATTCATCAGTGACATATGGACATTGTCAGGAGGCCTGAGATACAAAGGGGCTTCTAACCTTCATCTCAGGGGGTTACCTTCTTTATAACAATCACAAGATATGCATCATTAACCAGACAAACAGCACTAGCTGGCAATAGTTCTAAGAATGCTTCTATTAACTAGGATCTAGGTTCAAGTTAGGAATCTAGAACAATCCAGGCTTAACGGTGAGGACAGAATTCCAACCCTGTCTGTTTAAAGTCTTTGCTAATAAAATTTGGAGCCATAGTGTTATTTGTTAAACAACAAAGTAAATAAATAATTTTATTCCAAAATAGTGACAAAATAGGCTAGAAAAAAGAGAACCATCAGGCTTACATCTGATAAATATTTGGTGGATGTTGAGTGACGTTGATTAAAAGGTAATTTGTGTGTGTGTGTGTGTGTATGGTACTGGGGATTGAACCCAGAGGCATTCTACCATCAAGCTACACCTCCAGCCCAATTTTATTTCTCATTTGGAAACAGTCTTGCTAGGTTGATGCAAGTCTCAGTACTTGCTGAGGCTGTCCTCGAACCTGCAATCCTCCTGTCTCAGCCTCGCAAGTACTGGGATTACAGGCATGCACCACCATGCCTGGCTAAAAGGTAAATTTAAAAATGTTTAACTACTCTCAAGAATTTCTGAAGATTATTGTTTTATATCTCAAATTTAGATTTATAATATATTTATTCTTCCAGCTATGAAATAGTAGCATCAGAATTGGCATTTTTTGCCAACTATGGGATGAAAGTTTCTAGCTGACCAGAGTAAGTTAGACCCACTTCTTGCCTCCTTCTTATATTTTTAATTATACTTAATTTCAAAAAGAATTGAAACTCCTTGATGATTCTAGAAGATGTCTTTTGACTTCTCACTAAACAAAATATGGAAGAAACATTTCATTTTGTCCTCCACAATTATTCTGCATCAGTCCTCAGAAACAGCCTTTTTGGGGGCTTCTTTCTAAAGTTGTTTTTTTTTTTTTGTATTGAGGATTGAACCCAGGGACATTCTACCTCTGAACTATATCCCCAGCCCTTTTTAATTTTTATTTTGAAACAGGGTCTTGATAAATTGCTGAGTCTGGCCTGGAACCTGTGACGCTTCTGTCTCAGCATCACAAATACTGGGATTTCAGGTCAAAAGTTGTTAGTTTTTTAAGAAACAGAAATCAGAAGATCAGTAGTACGTTATTCTTTGGCAGATTAGGCCCCATCCTTCAACTATATGAAGTAATAATATCGATACTATTGTATGCAACCTGAGTGATATGCTTTCTTTTTCTGATGATTTTAAAAGGTTATTTCTCTTAGTGGTAAAAAATTAAGCAGACAAGTGAACTCATTTTGATTAGATAATGTGCTTTGGGCCTGAGATGTACCACTTTTATAGTATCATCTATGTATATCACCATTAGAAATGAACTAAATTAAGGTCAGGCGTGGTGGCGCATGCTTGTAATCCCAGTACTGGGGAGGCTGAGTCTGGAGGATCCGGGTTCGCAGCCAGCCTCAGCTACTTAGTGAGGCCCTCCACAACTTTGTGAGACCTGGTTTCAAAATAAAGTAGAAAAATAGGGCCGGGGGTGTAGCTCAGAGGTAGAATGCCCCTGGGTTCAATCCCTGGTACCACAAAAAAAAATTAATAAAAAAAATGAACTAAATTAGGGTAGTGGGCTCAGCATCAGAAGGCAACACAAAGGTATTTTGGACTGATTCTCTGTTCAGGACATAACATCTATCCACCATATCTCCAATGTGCAGCCTTTGCCTTGATAACTCTGGGGCCCCAATTTCATTTCTGATCCTTCAAGCTTATCCTGGGTCAGTGGAAGACCTGGGAGGATAGTTTGTCACTGAATGCATTGCAGTGCCTTGGAAGATCAGAACAAGACTTTGGAGTGGGAAAAATAGAATTGTACCCACCATAAATTAGTACACTACCTAGCCTGGGAAATAAATTTCAAACTGTGTTTTGATTTTTATAATAATAAACAGAAAATACCCACTAGGTCATTTCTAATTACACATGAATTTCCATTCAAATCATTCCTCAGTTCAAATTTCCCATGACTGTGAGCTAATACTACCTTTGAAAAGCAGTTTGACGCCTGCCCCTTCTTTTGACTGAGAAGACAGGGAGATCACTTACGAAAGAGGTTGGGGTCTGTCTTTATGGTTAATGTGAATCCATTTCCTGGCTCATGGACCCGGAAGAAGATCATGGCCACATTTTGGGAGGACCTGATGCTCTGTCCACCAAGACCGCTCTCACAGAAATCTATGTACCTCTCAGCCGTGGGGAGAGGATGATCCTGGGAACTGGGGAATTTCTCCCCTTTGAGGATCCAGCCATCGAATACCTTCCAAAAAATAATAGTAATAATAATAATAATAATAGTAATAATAACAAACACAGATGTCATTTTCATCAACTCCTGAAATCACAGGAGTGTTGAAAAGGGGGAAAAGTTACCCAGCAGTGAGCCTTCAGTTGTGAGGAGCTGACAGCCCACACTCCTGACTGTCATTTGTACATATTTTGACTGTGTTGGTTGCAAGTAATATTATTAATTCATTAATGCTTTTTTCTATATAAACCATAAAGCTGCCAAAGTAAACAAAATTTCTTATACTCTACCATTTCAACCACTTTTGGTTAAAAGAAAAGAAATTATGTGCATGTTTATTTTGGTCATATTTTCCACATCTCACCTTCAGAAGAATTCCACCAAAGTTATGCTTTGGGTGGAATTAAGATCCTTTTTTATCCTTTCATTTAGATCCTCTTTTATCCTTTCGTCATTAAAATGTGAACAAAGTATCTCAAAAGTAGATAGTAAAATAAAAATATGGGGCGGGCAACTTTATCTGCCAGTGGTTACAAACACCCATTCCCCTCTCTCTTTGTACTGTCATCCCATATTATTTTAAAATATCAAGAACTGCTACAGCTGGGCAAGCTGGCTCATGTGGCAGGCAGAGCTTTCCTCTTCACTTGTTACCTTTGTGGTTGGACAAGGTGTCAGAGTCCATTGATTTTAATCTCAAAATCATCACAGGTCTCTAGTTTAATGAGTCCAACACAGTCCATATTAACAAAATTACCAACGACCTGGCTACAGATGATTTCTAACATGTTTGACAGGTTCCAAAATCATTCTAGTTGGAGGTTTTAATCTCGATTCCTTTCACTGAACAGTAGAGCTCGGCGGCCACCCTAAGCTGGCCCGCTAGACTTACAGAGACTGTCGGGCGGCGGGATGCCATGAGGTTGGGGGCCTCCCACCTGTCTCTAACTAGATTCCCTCTGCACCCCTCCCTGCAGCCTGTGTCCTGTGGCTCCCAGGCCAGAGAACCAAGCTTTGCAGACCGACGCCAGGACTCTGCAGAGTGGGACCAGCGGGCGCCAGGTGGGCTCCGATCTCAGACATGTGGTGCTGTCTTTCTTCCCTAGTTCCCTTGGTGGCCTGGAGCGCTCCTGCAGTTCGTTTTTTATCGTATTTTGCCTGCCCCAGATTGCATCAAGCTGCAAGTTCGAGTGTTTGGAAGTTCCCGGAGCCTCCACAGCACATAGAAGGGAATTTCAACAACCTCAGCGTCCAGAGGCACCGGTCCTACAGACTGTGGGGCAGCTCTTTCTTGGGGTTGGGGCAAGATTCCCGCAGCCTAGGGGTCCCCGAGCGGACGAGTGTCCGATTAAGAAGTGTCACCGGCTCCCCACGCTGGGCGCTCACTTCAGCCCTTTCCAGGCCCCCAGCTCGGCTACGGGGCAGGGTCGCCTCACCTTCAGGAAGTCCCCACCCTGGCAGTCGATGGAGACCCGGTCGAAGTGGATGTTGATGAACTCATCGGGCTCGCTGATGAAGAAGGCGGCGCAGTGCAGCTGTGGCCGGTCGGCGGTGAAGGTGAACTGGCCGGGGAGGCTCAGCATGTCCAGGCACCCTGGGGAGACCGGGAGCCGGAGTCCGGGGCTGCAGCTGCCGCGGCGCCAGCCTCGGGCAGCCCCTCTCCCGCGCCCCACGCCCGGCTCGGCAGCGCGCAGTGCTCAGAGCCCGGCTCCCCGCCTCCTCCGGCCCATCCTCGGCGGCGGGATCGCGCCCGGGGGCCTGGCCAGCCCTCTGCCCGCCATCCCCGGAGCCTCGCGCCCCGAGGTGTAAACCCAACCTCCCCGACTCACGCAGCTCGCGGCGGTACTGCTGTTCCGCAGCCAGGTCCCGCTTCGGGTTGGAGCTGAAGAGCAGGAAAGGGTCATAGTCCGCGGCTTCCTGGAGCTGGCAAGGAAAACGGGTCAGTTCCGAAAAGTTCAAGGCGTGGGAAAGAAAGAGCGCCAGGAGCTGGGCACCCTCCCTGCCGCTCAGCACGGGGAACAGAGAGGGCGTCCCTGTCTCCCTGGGGGTCCGGAGAGGATCGGAAGGTCTTAGACCCTTTCCATCACACGGGGGCATTCCCAGCGGCCACAGGAAGGCAGGCAGTGGGGACCTCAGAGGCAGGGAGAAAGACAAGTCTAGGCAAAAGCTGGGGGAGAGGACCCAACCAAGAGGGAAGAAAGGACTGACCCCAAGAACGGTTGACAGCTCTGAGAGGCAGCCTGCCTGCCGCCCAGGGCTGAATACTCACAGGGAAGGGGTGATGGGTCAGCGGGGACTGGCTCACCTCTAGGTACCGGCTGTCTCCTCTTAGAGTCATCAGGAAGATCAAAATGAGGTGACACTGAAGCTTGAAGTTAGGTGGCATGCTGGCCTTGCCTCTGCAGCTGGTGTGCTCTGCTCTGCAGACCGCGGCTTGCGTCCTGCACCTGTGCACAGGCTGAGCTAGAAGCCGTAGGGTCCCTTTGTTGGGTCTCTTTTATAGAGCAGTAGGGAGGGGAGGCTCTCTGCCCCTTAACTGATCCGAGCTTAGTTACCATGGGTTACCCTATCTCAGTGACAAAGTACGTGGCGATGACGAGGGTCCATCTCTCAGCCACAAATTTTCAGAGCGGCCCAGCATTATTCACCAAGAATGATTTCAGCCACTATGACTTAGTGAACTAAAAGTATAGGAGAAAGAATGAGGCAGGGACAAAGACTAAGACAGAACATTTCACCTGACCTCAAATACTCCATTGTCCTCTCCTGCCAACCTTGAGGGGAATTTTCAATTTTTCAAAGAAAAGTGACAAAGTTACACACTTGCATAAAATAATCATATAACCTTAATCATGCAGCCTTGTCACATGACCTTGGATGGAATCGTGCTGGGAATAGTCAATGTAGTATTCATTTGTGCCTCGCAGTAAGAAACTTGAGGCATTTTCAGCTCCGAAACTTTGATAGGAATCGAAGTCTGGTTTTGCAGAACATTGCAGTAATGTAATTACAGGCTTTCTTCCTGTCCCTTAATCTTTGCTTTATCCTGGCTCAGTTTCTTATGAGCATTCCTTAAGGGAAAGCCAACTTTCCGTGGTGTCCGTGGACTTCTGGATTTTATCTGAGCTCTGTCACTCGACCTGGATGTTTATGCCATATACACATTCCTTGACAGGTAACTGCAGCCATGACTTTAGGATCCACCTGAACCACTGAGAGTCTCATCCATTCCAGGCCTACACACACCTGGATTACTTCTACACTCTGACAGAAAGAACTGCTAAGAAGCTTTATTATCACTGCTCATCAGCAAATGATCAGGCCTAATCAAATTATTTAAGAATACAGACACAAGTTAGGAATGAGCTTATCTGCTAATTAGCCAAGAAGACTGTTGCTTCTGCTTTGTGTCCAAAATTGTGAGAAGTACAAAGATGCTCTGCTTTGGGTTTTCCTACCCCCTTTTCAATAAAAGCACTAAGCATTGTTATTAAAATTACCACACACAATAAGACCATCCTGAAAGATTTTTTTTTCAAAGACAGTCATTAGACTATTGGATGTCCATGAAGTACAGACCACGTGACTAGGTATTAAGAAAGAAATATATTGTTTTCTACTTATTATAGTCTTTAGTTTCAGTAATGTGTTAACAAGACAAGTTGGACTCACATATAGTATTAATATAAACTACATTTTTATAGTGTCTCATCCTATCTGTTTTGACTTTTTATCTATCTGGCTTAAGAAACTAAAAGTATTAGCAAACAGGGAAGACGGATTGACTATGTTAATCACAATGTGGTGACTTTCTGCTATATTAAACCAATTACCATGTGGGATTCTTTGATCTTTAATTTCCCTAATGGAAGGAAATGGGTATAGTTTGGGTTTTAAAATACTCAAAATTAACAATAATCTGCTTGTATTGTCAGAACTTAATATTTTCATATCGCAGACAATTCTGAGCTCTGTAGGAACCACACCTTAGTTATTTAGTCAGGAAGCCATCCTACCCCAGCCCAACTTTACAGACCTCAGCCCACCCCCAAAGGTCATGAACATGGGCCACTACATCCTTCTCCCCATCCCAGCAGCTGTTTAGACATCTGAACTTTAGAAAGGGTGCAAAGAAACATGAAAGGAATAAAAGAGGAGAAAAAATTGCTTAACCTTCACTAGCTTGGCCTCAAACACTCCAGGCCATCTTTGGATCTATCTCCCACCCTTTGGGCCTACAGGGAGCCTCAGGCACGCTCACTCTCCATGCTACAGGCCCACTCTCCTCTCCCACCAACTGGAATTCAGCCAAGCATCACTTGGAGACCTCTGTCTATCCTACTTTAGAGGGCTAGCATCTTGTGTTTCCCCAGCTCAGTGATGCTTATTAGCATCCCCAAGAAGACTTTGTTCTCCAACCTGCTGCTTCACACACGTATGTTCTCTCTCCTCTCTCTCTCTCTCTCTCTCTCTCTCTCTCTCTCTCTCCAGGACATGGACAACAAGGATGCTCCCAAAGTGCTTCCATGATGCTCCTTCCTCAGGAACCACAGACAGCAGGAGCTGGGATGAATGAGGGCAAACATAGTGATTGACAGGTGGAATCTGCTATTATAAAACAGTCCACAAATTATAAGATGAACTTCATTCCCACCAAATTCTGTGTGGGGGAATCAAAATGTAATTTTTGCCAGCTTGGGAAACATCTATTAAGCCAGTGGAAACTGCTTTTAAAAAATAAGGTAATTAAAGAAGTAAAACTAAGAAGATAGAATTGGGGGACAAACAGAAGGCAGGTGGTCATTCTTCCTGAGCAAAAGTATTAAATATGGGCTCTGTGGGGGCTGTAAGGGAAGAATAATTTGAATTAGAGAAAAAGTCTCTGAATAATAAGCAGGCCCATGTTTCAGAACTGAAGATAATTTTGGAGGGGAATTGATTTGGTTATTCATATAATTAGCTTAATATTTGAAAGTTCAACCAAATTAACTTGGTTTTGGGTTTGCTTTTTGACATATGTTCTGGGTAAACCAAGAGTCCTCAAGCACACTGGTTGGAAATTATATGCATGTATGAAAATTATCTGTATCCATTCTCTGCAAATGTTTTAATTTTTCTCCATACTTATCTAGACAGCTTCTCCAGTTGGGGAGGGTTAAATTTTTCTTTTTGCTAGGTAGGATTAAGACATTTTTTCCTTTCATAAAGCCCTAAAGTAAATTGTCACTTGCAAATCAAGGTGGCCACACAATATCAGATCCAGTGTGTTTGGGGGGGTGGGACAGAATTTAAATTGTGCTGAGACTAAAAAGGCACAGGCAGTCAACTTCTAATGAGTATGCAAAGGGACTTTGTGGTCACCCTGCAAACATATCCTAAAATGTGACTGTGATGGCCAAGTGCCAGCTTGTGGAGTCTCCACCACAGCTCATGCACAGTGTCAGAATCAGCAAAGGGAATTCTGTTTGTGAATGTACGTATGTGTATGTGTTACTAGGGATTTAATCCAGGGGGATTCTACCTCTGAGCTAGACCTCCAGTCCTATTTTTATTTTTTATTTTGAAACAGGGTCTTGATAGGTTAGCTGAGGCTGTCCTTGAACCTGCAATCCTTCTGTCTCAGCCTCCCAAGTACTGGGATTACAAGCATGCGCCACCATACCTGTCTAGAGCTGCATAATTTTAAATCTCTATTTTACCCTGTTAAGTATTCCCTACTTGTAATACGATTTTTTTCTTTTACTTATCACACTCAAGGAAAATACCAATACATGCATTAGAAGAACTTCCTTGTTCCTTTCCTAGTTTGTTGAGATATTGGAAAATGGGTCATATCATTGAGTTCTTTAAGAAATAAGGATGATTGAATAAAACTCAGTGTAGTTATCCAACAACAACAAAACTGTTTCCATTTGCTTTTGAGATGTCCTGTTGCTTGAATGAATTTGGCTATAATTTTTATTTTGTTAAGAAAATAAGATGAAATCTACCCTCTCCATTTAAGAGTGTAGCACAGGCACAGTGGTGTGCAGCAGATCTCTAGAACTTACTCACCTTGCACAACTGAAAGTTTATACCCTTTGATTATCAGCTTCCCATACCCTCCTACCTCCAGTTCCTGAAAACCACTGTTCTACTCTCTGCCTCTGTTAGCTGACTATTTTATATACCTCATATGAGCAGAATCTGGCAGTATTTGTCCCTCGGTGACTGGTTTATTTCACTTAACATAATGTCCTCAAGGTTCATCCCTTTTTAGGATAACTAATATTCCATTGTATGTTATACCCATTTCTTAATCTATTCATTGACATTTAGGTTGGTTCCACGTCTTGGCTATTGTGAATAGCACTGCAATGAACATGGGCATGATGATTTCTCCTTGAGATCTTGATTTCAATTCTTTTGGATAAATGCCCATAAATAAGGTTACTGTGTTATATGTAATTCTATTTTTAATTTTTTGAGGAACCTCCATACTATTTCCACAGCAGCTACACCATTTTTGCATTCCTACCAACAGTGTATAAGGATTCCCTTTTCTCCACACCCTCAGCAACACTCGTCATTCTTCATTTTTCTGTAATAGCCATGCTAAAGGTGTCAGGTGATATCTCATTGTGGTTTTGATTTGTATTTCCCTGATAGTTAGTGATGTTGAGCATATTTTCATATACCTGCTAGCCATTTGTGTATCTTCTTCAGAGAAATGTCTATTCAGTCCTTAGCCCGTTTTTAAATCAAGTTATTAGGGTGTGTTTGTTTGTTATTTTTTAATGCCTTATCAGATGTATGGTTCATAAGTATTTTCTCCCATTCCATGGGTTACCTTTTCACTCTGCTGATTGTTTCCAAGCTTTGCAGAAGCTCTTAGTTTGATGTAGTCCCATTTATCTATTTTTGCTTTTGCTGCCTGTGTTTTTGGTGTCATCTCCAAGAAATTGTTGTGAAGACCAATGCTATGAATCTTTCTCCTATTTTTTTTTAGGAGTTTTACATTTCAGGCCCTTACATTTAAGTCTAGTCCCTTTTGAGTTTGTTTTGCATGGTATAAAAGAAAGGTTCAAGTCGAGGGTGGTAGTGCATACTTGTAATCCCAGTACTTGGGAGACTGAGACAGGAAGATAGCAGGTTCGAGGACAGTCTCAGCAAATAGTGAGATTTTCATCAACCTAGTGAGACCCTGTTTCAAAAAATAATAATAAAATAGGGCTGAGGATGTAGCTCGGAGGTAGAATGCCCCTGGGTTCAATCCCTAATGCCACACACAAAAATAAAATAAAGGTTCAATTTTTTGTATGTAGATATCAAGTTTCCCCAACACCATTTTTTGAAAAGATTATCCTTTCCCCACCAGGTATTCTTTGGTGAGGGTGGTGTTGGGGATTAAACCCAGAGCCTTGTGAATGCTAAACACTCACTCTACTGCTGATCTATACCCCCAACCCCTTCTCATTGTATGCTCTTATCACCCTTATTGAAATTGGGTTGACCATATGTTTGTGAATTTATTTCAGGACTCTCTATTCTTTTCAGTTGGTCTATATGTCTGTCTTCATGCCAGAACCATACAGTTTTAATTACTGTAGCTTTGTAATGTATTTTGAAATCAGAAAGTATGATGCCGCTTGCTTTATTCTTCTCTCTAAAGATTGTTTTGGCCATTTGGGGGTCCTTTGTGATTTCATATGAATTTTAGAATTGTTTTTATATTTCTGTATTTCTATTTTAATGCAATTATTTTAACAGATAAGATTTATTTTTCAGAGTGTTTGAGATCAAGAAGGAAGAAAATAAGCAGATACCCTTTAGAGAACTAGGGTAAGTAGCCTTTGAATGAAATCCTCATGTGCAGCTACTTTCAACCCACATAAAGATCAGCAGTCAGTAGAAGTTAGGACTTCTGGGGAGTTGCAAGTGACTGATACCAAACTTGAGATGAAGCCCGAAGAGGAACTTATTATCAGAACACATGGACGTCTTCCAGAATGCATGGGTAGAAAAACTGAGGGCAGGGGCTCAAATGCTACTCCCCAGACTCTCTGTCAGCAGGCTGCCACCGCCAACATCTGCAGCCTCTGTGATGGTAAACAGGCCACCAACAATCTCTAAGCCTTATGTGTTACTGTGAGACCAACAGAAACACCCCAAACTAATATTCTCATAATCTCCAGTCCACACAACTGTGAAAAGAGGCTCAGAGGCCAGGGGGTAGGATCCTGTCATAACATGACTCTCTCCTGACAGCCATATGGCTGGAGGAAAAGAGAGAAGCAGTTTCCAGAAATAGGGATGCTGGATTAAAGGCATTTACACGAGAGTAAAACAAAACAAAACAAAACAAAACCCACCTGGGTCATAGATCATAAATTTTCTCATGTATAAAATGGTGATATACTAGAAATTATTGTAGGCATTGAATATTATACGTAATACATAGAAGATAGATTTAAATGGTGGCTATTATACCAATCATATTGTAATTTTTGTCACCAGGATTTTACTTCTAATGATAATAGTTTTGTAAGAGCACATGAATTGGATATGTTTTCACATCACTATTAAATTAGAACGAATGACTTCATATTAGAACATTAACAAAATTGAAAAGCCATAGTTAGAAAAAGAGAGGGCTAGACTGAAATGTAATTACGGAACTGCATTTCAAAAGATGAGCTAGGAATAGGTCCCATTAAAGATTATGCACCATAATGGATAGTCACTTAGCTCATCAGAGGGAAAAGCTGAAACGGAGAGTGTATTGAAATTGAGAAGACTGGGGAAAGGGGGAAGTTGAGGTTATAAAGCAGAAACAGAGATGGGAAAATTAGGAACTGCTTAAAGAACGAAGTATTTCAATCTCATACCAAGGACTGTTGAGTGACATCATCTGTTAAAGCCTAGGAACATTTCTTATTCTGGAAATAAGAACATGGGGACTTGGTGAGGTTTTCAAAGAGTAATGGTGGGAGGAAATAATGAGAGATTAAGTGATCTGCCCGGATTACCACAATGAGTGAGAAACAAAGTCCAAACTACAAAGATCTCTCTAGATCCAGCAAGGTAATCCATCCTTCTCCAAAGACAACAGCCTTGGAAATGAACCAGAATGATAATATTTTAGGTTTTAAAAATTATGAGACTAGCAGCAAGCAGTGAGATGGCACAGCCCACAGCAAGACGCCTGCAGATCAATAACTGCAAAGGAGATTGGGGATTGTTTATGTTTGTGCAATGACTTCCTTGACTTTGGAGTGACATTGTTATCTCAACTCCCTTCAGGCTTATTCTAAAATATGCCATGACTAACATCTAGCCAGTGGATCATAATGAAATGGCATTTAATATCACTCATTGCCTGCATCAAAGGGAAAAGTACAGCCAGGTCCAGAACTGGCGGTGTGTGTGTCATTAGGTAGTGGTGACGTGCATTGGCATGTAGCATCAGCACGTAACATCTGCCTCTTCCCTGACAGAAGAGAAATGAAATATAAAAAGATGTATTCCTCAGTGCCTTAGAATAAATCTAGGGAGAGAAGTCTGCCAGTTATGTAGAGAGATACAAGAAGTTCTAAATAAGGACAGGAGGCAGGCAATGTTTAGTTATCTCTGGTGCCTTCTTACCTCACTTTTGCGGGACCCCTGCCAGTGGCCAGCCTGCTTCTCCCTCCCTACCTCCCTTTCTCCCTCCCTTTCTTCTCTCCTTTCAGCAAACTGAGCAGCAGATTTAGTTGATATATATTCATAGTCTCCTATATATGGCTTGGATATCCTCTATTCTATTTTATTCTAACTTAATATGTCTGTCATCTACCTTAAACATAAAATCCTCAAAGTCTGACCTTGCATATGATCCATCTCCCTCCTCAGCTCCCTGCACACACACACACACACACACACACACACACACACACACACACACAC
>PVJS01007835.1:0-54858 GCA_004027185.1 Glis glis
GGAAATAAACTGGAGCCCAGGATGGACTTACACAAAGATATCAACTACTAAGCTGAAAGCGAGAAGGAGGGAGGGGGGAGGCGGGGGGTGGGAATTGGGGACGGCTAACTGACCAATGAGTGCATGTATATGTCTACCACTCTGAAATCCTTCAAGATGTATGTTTGCAATGCACTAATAAAAATTAAAAAAAAAAAAATAAAAAATAAAAAAAAAAAAATAAATAAATAAATTAGAAGGTAAACATTATAATTGATGCTGAGACTGATTTACCTTAAAGCACAGGAATAATTTGGACCTCATATGAACTTTACATATACCCCTAGAGGACTTTCTCGCTACCATAAGTGACCTAAATCCTGGCATAAACAGAATTTACTCCCAGGTTATTAAATAAATACAGTATACAATGAGCATCCCTACACCACAAATCTGAAACCTGACATGCTCCAAAATATGAAACATTTTGAGTGTCAACATGATGCCACATGTGGAATATTACACATTTGCCCTCATCTGATGAGTTGCATTCAAAACAGATGAACTAAAAGCATCACATAAAATTATCTTCAGGCGATGTGTACAAGGCGAATGTGAAACATAAGTGAATTTTATGTTCAGACTTGGGTGCCATTCCCAAGATTCCTCAATGTATATGCAAATTTTACAAAATCTGAAAAACTCCAAAATCCAAGACCTTTCCCATGTCAAGCACTTTGGATAAGGGATACTCAATATGTACAATATTTTTAAAGTGTATACTTGAATAGACATTATATGTTGAAGTGCCAAATTAAATAAAATAGCTTGCTCTTCTTAGTGTATGCAGCAAATATTTATTGAGTGTCTACTTTGTGCCAAGTACTATATAGAGCATCAATGATTTACTGGAAAATAAGATGGACCTGGTCTCTCATTGAACATACAGATATGCTTATGGGAGGTGCAGACAAATAAATAGGAAATCTCAGTTTAACAAGTCTAAATTCCATTTCATGATCTACAAGTGCTTACATTCATCCATCTTTGTCCTGATTGTCCTGATTGCTCTTGCACATGAGCCATGTGGGCCTTTGCAGCTATTTCCAGTACCTAGAATTCTCTTTCTATAGATATTTTCATGGCTAGTTCCTTCCCTACATCCATGTCTCAACCAAATACTATTTTCTGTTTAGACTAAAATTCTGCTTGGTGCTGGGCATGGTGCATATGCCTAAAATTCCAGTACTTGGGAGATAGACAGGAGGATCACAGGTTCGAGGCCAGTCTCAGTAAGTTAGGGAGGTCGGCAGCAACTTAGTGAGACCATTTTGGGGGAAAAAAAGAAAAAGAAAGGAAGAAAGAATAAAATAGGACCAAAGTGTAGCTCAGAGGTAGAATGCCCTTGGTTCAATCTCCAGTACCACATGCAAAAAAATATAAATAAATAAAAACAAAAATTCTGCATGGCTGTACTATTTCTTTTATTTATTTATTTTTTTGCAGTACCTGGGACTGAACCCAGGGGTGTTTTGCCTCCTAGCTACACCCCCGGCCCTATTTTTTATACTTTATTTTGAAACCGGATCTCACGAAGTTGCGGAAGCCTCACTAAGTAGCTGAGGCTGGTCGTGAACCCAAGTACTGGGATTACAAGCATGCGCCACCACGCCTGGCCTGTACTCTTTCTTAAATTCAAAGAGAATACTAAGTAGGAAAGACAGGAAGGCATCTGAGATGTTGTGGACTAAATTACATAAAGGAGACAGTTACAATATTCAGCACTTTCTCAGTTACTGATTGATGTTTGCTTTTTTTATTTAGGGAAGTAATAAATAGATAACCACTTATTAGTGTGACTTTGTAGATTCCTTTTCAAAAATTTACTACTTTTATTGCATTATTTTCTGTTTTTGCCATTTCTCTAATTTGTTGATATTTCATTAACTGGTCATGCAGCTCATTTGGAATGTTTTCTGGTACAGGAAAATCAGGAGAGTGCTACATCAAGTTATTTTTGCTCAGTTCACTATTTGCTCAGTTACAGTTACAAGCACAAAGAGTACATTGTTGACTGTGGTTCTCACTTGGACCTTCTCGTTAATTGGACAGAAGTTGCAGAGACTGTGCAAAAGGTACTCTATCAAGTTTATATAGCTTAATTATTAATGTTGCAACTATCTTAAAGATAAATACAAATAAGAAAAACATTGGTTCACTTGGATTTCACTCTTAGAAATAGCAAAAGTAATCACTGGGCATGGTGGAGCACACTTGTAATCCCAGTACTTGGGAGGCTGAGACCAGAGGATACGGGTTCGAGGCCAGCCTCAGCTACTTAGTGAGGCTCTCCATAACTTAGCAAGCCCCTGTTTCAAAACAAAGAATAAAATAAATAGGGCTTGGGGTGTATCTCAGAGGTAGAATGCCCCTGGGTTCAATACCCAGTACCACACACACCAAAAAAAGAAATATCAAAAGTAATAATTTTATCTTAATTTTTCACATGTATATATTTATTGGACAATAATATTGTACAGGGCTACTTCTGTGCTTCATAAATGTTATAGTTAGCATAACTGAAGTAAAAATGGAATACATATTTTTCTTATTATAGCATATGACACATGCAATATATTTGCATTCACATTTAATAACCAAATATACACTAGCAGGTGTGCAAAGAGAAAAATTCACTTCCCTCTATTTCTGCACATCAAGAATTACTCTTCTAGCAACACTGAAGTATTTGAATATTTCTGTGACATTTCTGTTCCACTTATTGTCCAGGACTTAGAAAAAGTATCACTTGCTCCCTCAAAACTCATCTAAAACATCTTTTTAATAAAACTTTTTTTCATCCTTGTCATTAAATTTAAATATTTCTTTTTGTGGTCAATGTCCTCTTTACATAACTCCATCTTTACATTTGTACAACGTCGGTGCAATTTTTAGTCAGCTTGTCTCTCTTCCTCTGCTAGAAATTAAGCCTCTTGAAGGTTGGGCTGATCTGACTCATTCGCTATCCACAACATGTTGGACAATGTTCAGCAGGCACAAAGGAGGGAATTTTTCACATGAAAAAAGTAACATATTAGGGAATAGGATACTTTAAATTCCATACTAACACTGTGGTGGGAGGGTCATGTATGACATCTATAAGGTTTTGATAAAAAGAAGATGTGTGGGACTGAGAAGACCATGAAGGAGGAAGCCAACGAGGAAACATCACCAGGCATTGGGGAGTCTATAGAGAGAGGGGAGAGTGAATTTTTAGCAGCTTCCCTGGCTGTGGGATTGTAGGGTAAACAGCATGTAGAGGCATGGTAGGAAGTTTTTCCATGGGAATACCATGTGCATACTCTAGCATATCTCCATGAAAGCTTTATATGGGATATGTTGGTAATATGTACTTTTAAAAGTAATAAATACAGGGTTATCTATTAAATTTAGTTATGTGAATTTTTCCCTGTTCTAGAGCTAACCAAAGTTAGACACTTCCTGTTCTTCACTCATGACATATCTGTGCATGCTTCTGTAGTTGAATTCCTCATATGGAATTCTAATTTTACTATTGTTTTTAAATTTATTGCACTATATTAGAGATAATGCTAAAGCCCACTTTTACCACCACCCACATATCCAGTTTTCTCCATGAAAATTACTGTTATCAATGTGTCTCCTGTGGATTTGTGTAGGTATTTTTCTAGAGAGGTTATTGCTTTGGTATAGATTTACAATGTCTCCCAGACCTTCTGTGTTAGAAAAGGCAGCCACGTTTAGAGGTGGGACTTGGCTGATGGGAGATGATCCCAGGAGGCATGGCTGGAGACAGTATTTTCCCCACTGCCTGCCATAACTTTCTGCTCCTCTCTCTTCAGCTACCACAGGTTGACACAAGGTCAGTTTCTCTCTCTCTCTCTCTCTCTCTCTCTCTCTCTCTCTCTCTTCTCTCTCTCTCTTCTCTCTCTCTCTTCTCTCTCTCTCTTCTCTCTCTCTCTCTCTTTTCCAATATGCCCTAAAGACCTGCAGCCCCAGCTCCTGCTTAGAACTTAGTTTAATATGGACTGAAATATCTAGAACAATGAGCATATAAATCTTTCCTCTAGTTTTTATTAGGTGATTGAGTTATAGCAGTGAGAATGCTGGCTAAAGCAGCAAGTGCTGATTCCTAGAGAATAAGCATGCACTTGTAATTACATTATATATTACCAAATTCCTTTATGTAGTTATATCAATGTGTATATCTGTCAGCACTGTAATACTTATCCTTTCCCATATTTAATATTCCTCATTATATATTACATGTAAATATCATTCTCTATTTCATTTATTAACACAGCCCCTGGCCCTAACATGTTTGGTAAAGTTTATAGGTTTTCAATAAATACTTGTTAAATAAGTTAATATTTATAAATTTGAGAAGACTATCATGAAAGGATCCAAGAAAAATGATAATATTTTGCTTAAAATAAAATAATATTGTTGGAATAATTACAATAAATAAATAAAAAGACAAACATCTGGAATGTGTCTATATTTACCATTTTTTAAATTGGATAATTGAAATAGTATAGATACCACAATATGCAATTATATAGAAACTCATATTTGCTGTAAATATGATCCTAAATTTAAAAAATGGGTATAGGACTCTGAAAGAATAAAAGACAACACATGGTACACCATTCCTATCATCCATTATAAGCAATCAAGCATTATAAAGACATAGGTTTTTGAGTTTAAGATTAAACAAAGAGATTGATTAGGTAATGTCCATAATGTTTGTGGATCCTTATAGATCTTGTTCTTAAGAAAACAGATCAAAGACACTAAATTGAATTACAATTGAGGAAGAATATGCCACCTGAGATAGATCTTTTAAGTGTTAAATCATGTCACCTTAAAGTTTTCTTTAAAAAATTAAGCAAGAGAGGTGTTTTCTAAATCTATTGGTTAATGAACTGTCCTTTGAATCCTAAATATTTGACCATGCCAATAAGCAGATGACTCAAGTAATTACATTTTTATGGGATTCAAGATGTACAGAAGATTTCAGTAAAGTTTTAAACTGGGTCACAAAAATCACACAAAATTTTCTACCTTTTCACCTAAATCTATGTGAATTAACTTTTTTACACAGTCAGCACCAGCACAAGGGGAAATATTTTCATAGGAATTTGCTCTATGTTGCCATCAATTCCTACCTAATTGCTTGAAAGTAGAAATCAACTCAAAGCAGGTGCCATTAATTGACTGCCTTTCTGAGTTTCAGCTATAATAAAAATCTTGAAAAGAACATGAACCCTCTGCCTGTCAGCTACTGTAAGAACATATCCCCTAAGGAGTTCTTTTAGTGCTTTAAAAATGGTTCCCATGCAGAGATTTCCTTTTTTTACATAGGCACTTATACCTCCAATTCTTTACAAATCTCCAAGGATTAAGATGAGAAGGTTAATGCCTTCATCTGTAAGATGATGGCTTAGTGCTACTGAGGTTTTGATTTTACAACAGAGCTTTTTCACTGAATCAACATTTGTTTTATTTTCCATGGAGTAAAAAGTGTTTTATATCGTGAGATAATGATACCAAAGTAACCTTTCATTTTCTTCTTGCAATGCTCTGCTCCTTTTATGAACTCAGAAAGTAGTTTTTCCTTTGGTGCACACTTTTAATTTCCAATAGTAAAAACTAGGGCAATACAATGTGTGTAGGCATCCTAAGTAACACACATATTCTGGTGAAAATGCCAGAGTATTTGAATCTGTTATGCAGACAATTTCAAATTAACTGGCAAATTGAGGCCATGTGGTATAACTACCTAGACATTCATAATTGATGTCAATGACTGCATCATAATATATTTGGCCACAAATGTTATCACATATGTTACTGCTATCTTCACAGGTTTTCTGCTCCGTTCTTTTTCTTCCATCTAAATCAATACAAAAATCATCCTAAGCAGATGAGTTTGCAAATCTTCTAGTAGTTGTTGTTATAAAGACCTAAACTTGACTACTTGAATAAATATAAATCACCCCTTCCCTGAAACTCACACATATTCATCATCTACTTTGATAAACACATCCTTAATTCAACATTGCCAAAATTCATTGTAATATTGATTTGTTTGCTTGGAAAAATGTTAATATTCTATGAAATATGAAATCTAGCAAAACAAAAATATATTTCATAAACATGATTGTAATATATTGGCAAATATTTCACTATTAAATATAGGAAGTAAATATTTGAAGTGCTAACTATCCAATTCCATGTATATTTACACATTCTCTATGCTTTATACATCTTTTGGGTAAATCACAAACTATGCTTCAAATATTAAAAAAAAACCCTGCAAATTGATTGTATATGCAGATGGTTGTTAAAAATTCTGTCTTTGAATCTCAGTACATTAAAGAACTCCAGGGATGTAGTAAAATCCACTGCATTTAAAAATATTAGATATGTTTTTATTTAAAATATTTGCCTCTGAAACAATTTTAATTACCTTATAATTTGGTATAGCTAATTAAAATAGCTTAAGGATAATAAAATACTAAATATAATAATAGATATTTCATGCATATTGTGTTTTAATATTTTCTAATTGCTATTTAATTAAACCAATGCTAACTAAATGCCCAAACTTTATTTTAAAGTGGAATGGGGAACTTTAAACATAAGGGGGGTACCACCAAGTGCTGTGTGCATGTATGTCACTGTCAACATGATTTATATTATGTGAGACTATAATGCACAAATAAAAGTATAAATAAAAAGAATGCATTTCTGTAAAAATAAATAAAATAAAGTAAACATAATAGAGTTCTTTCATGTAAGATGAATGTGAAAAAAACAATAGTGTAAATTATGACCTGCCATCTTATCATAATTCACAAAATTCCAAGTGAGTGGATAAAAGCTCTTCCCAAGTAGTATAGAAAAGGAGGGTTAATGATTAAAAATGTTTCCTTTTTTTCAGAGAAAAAGAAACATCTTCCTTTTTGACATCAATTTAAAAGGGGGTTCAGGCAGGTTCTACATTTTGTCCACTTCAATTAGAAAATCAGGAACTGATGTGGATTTTTACACCCTCTTTTGCATATTTATAATGCTCTATTTATGCCCCAATTTAGGCATTTGCCACATGGCATTTTAATCCTTGTTTCCTTTTTTTTTCATTATTTTGTGAGTGAATGGATTTAGGTGCCCAAGCTCAGCCACTTCTTTGCTTTCAGGACCTAGGACAGCACTTCAGTTAATTTTTAGCACCTAAGACAGCATTACAGTTAGTTTCTTGGGTTCTACCTTCAACAAATTTATGGTATAAGGACAAGGTAGGTGGGTTCAATAAAGTGAGATAGTTAAGATGACAAGTTACACTGAGGTCCTATGAACTGGTAGGTTGGCCACTTATCTGGATGTGGTGTTTCAGGGAGGGCTTCCTTAGGAAAATAGAGTTGAGACCTGAAGACAAGTAGCAGATATCCATGCAAGATGTGGTGAAAAACTGGGGTATTCTTGGCATAGAAAAAACATGCCTATAGTTCCAGAGAAGAAACAGAGCATATGGCTCCCAGCAAGTGAATTATACTATAGCTAGAACTTAGGTGGTCGGAGGCAAATGAGGCAAATAGTACATGGTGAGACTAGAAAGGGGAGTAGGAGTGAGATGGCCCAGACTTTTCCAGCCACATTCAAGAGTACAGAGGTTATTTTAAGAGCACAGGGATAAATTAGAATGGCTTAATCAGAGAAGTTAATTGAACTATCCAATCATTTTCAGTTAGGAAAGTTCAATTTGTTTATAAGGAAATATGTGACATAGTCTATAAATAAATTGTTGAATGAATACAACATTTAATAAATAGATATGTGCAATTTTATATTGGTAAAAGTAATAAAAACTGGAAAATTAATTTCATTTCCAGATAATGAATTCTTAATTAACTTAAATATTATCTCTCATACTACTCACAGGGGAGCTGTAGGGATGGATATATTCCTGGGTTAAAATGACAGGTCTGAATGCATTGTGACAAAATTATACCCAATTTGGCTTTGAGGATGCCATTATTATTGGCAACATAGATCAATATTGAGTTGTGCATTTAAAAATGTTCTCAATTTTATGTTAAAAATAAATGTATTTCTGTCAGGACTGCTGGACTTGCCTGTCTGATAAAATTTCATAGTAGTTTTAACACTAGCATTAGAAAGTATCCCTTAAGTCAGGCCTGGTGGTACACGGCTGTAATCCCAGTGTTTGGGAGGTGGAAACAGGAGGATCACAAGTTAGAGGCCAGCCTAGGCAACTTAGACAAGTCCTTGTGTCAAAATAAAAAATAAAAAAGGCTGGGGATGTAACTCAGTAGTAGAATGCCCCTGGGTTTAATCCCCAGTACCCTCCCAACATACACAGAATATTCTTCAATTTGTATTACATTTATAGTACACGGAATAGGAATACAGTAATATTAAAGTATTATTTTCTTTGACAGTTTATGAGCTATATTAACCTCATTTTCCCTTTAACATAAAGAAATTATTTTCTCCTTAGCTTTAAACAGAAAGTATACAACTGAATGTGCTTTCTAAAGGCATGAATACTAAGGCTTCTCCTTTAGTACTCTCATAGCCCTCAGCCCAGTTTGATGTGTACAGTGAGCAATCAATGACTGTCTTTTGAATAAAAGACAGAACATAGGATCACTTGACTTGTTTTAATTGTATACATTCTTGAAATGACACAAAATGTAACATAGTAATTTATTTTAAAATATTTTTATAAGCCTGACCATTCAATTAACCCTCAATTAAAACTGTTTTGTGTTGGAATGCCCCTAGGTTCAATCCCCAGTACCACATGCAAAAAAGTGAAATCTCCATTGACTACTTCTTCTATGCAGTGCTTTTCATTCCTATTTCCTGAATGCCATTTCTCCATCTATTTTGATAAGAAGTCATGTTAAGTTCTAAACCCCTGGAACCTGTGAATATGTTACTTTAGATGGCAAAAGAGACTGTAGATATGATTAAGGTTAAAGTTGTTGCAACATTATCCTGTATTATTCAGGTGGTTCTAAAGTGATCACATGAATCCATATAAGCAAAGCACACTTTCAGCAGGGATCAGAGAAAATGTGACTGTGGGAAAAAGGCACAGAGAGATGCAGTGTGGCCATCTTTGAAGAAGGAGAAAAGGACCATGAGCCAAGGAAGGCAGAAGGATAAAAAAAGCAGGAAAAGGATTCTGCCCTATGCCTGTCAGAAAGGAATGCAGCCCTCCAGATGTTGATTTTTATATTTTAAAGAATTCAGTGGTGCAATCATAATGAGATTTAAAGAAATACACTCATATATGCACATAGCAATTCTTGGTGTGGTTCCCTCTTCACTCCACCCCCCTACCCTCGTCTTTCCTCCCCATACATGCTAGTGAAATAGGTAGTGATATCTTCATATATGCACTTAATATTATTTGGTCTGTTTCATCCTCAAGTCTTCTTTCCTCCTCTTCTTTTCCCTTCTTTTATCCCCTTCCACTATCCTACTGATCTCCTTTCTTATTTTTTTCGAAGTCCTATTTCTTTCCTATTTTCTCTCTAGCTTCAACATATGATGATCCTTGAATTTCTGAGACTAGTTGATTTCAATAAGCATAATGTTCCATCTATTTTCCTACAAATGGCATAATCTTGTTATTCCTTATGGCTGAGTAAAACTCCATTGTGTGTATATACCACATTTTCTTTATTCATTCATCTCTTGATGGACACCTAGGTTGGTTTCATAATTTAGCTATTGTGAATTATGCTGCTGTAAACATGGGTATTGATTTTAGCCCAATGAGACCGTACCCTATGGACATCTGACCTGGAACTAATTTAATGCTGTTTTAATACAGTAAGTTTGAGATGACTTGTTATGGCAGCCATGGAAAAGTAATACAAAAGGTATTGGCTTTGTTACCACCTATGTGCCTTTAATTAGAATGCAAGTACTGATACAACTGGTAGCTCGCCTGAGGGAAAAATATCTGAGTTATTAATAATCTTACTTTTTAAATATTAGCTAAGGGAGTTTGAGATTTGAAATAAATACACGTATGCACATAACACACAAAGAAATTTGGAACTGAAGATTTTATCACCAAAATCATGTTTGTTTCACTCATTTGTAACTGCTCATAAGTAATACAGTTTAATGAAGTTGAACCAGTCTTAAAGGAGATCTAGATTATCTACCACTTCTTATCTCTGATGATTTTAGATAAACATTCACTTACTGTGCACATCATTCCTCATCTGGAAAATAGGTAAGATAATGGAGAGCCTTTTCCTCCAGTCTCTGTTTTATGAAAATGAGATAATGTATGCTAAAACAGTTGCTGAACTTTAAAATGTTCTAAGATACAGATGTTCCCAATTTATAAAAGTTTGACTTAAACAGGGCATGGTGGTGCACAATTGTAATCCCAGTACTTTGGGAGGCAGAGACCGGAGGATCCGGGTTTGCGGCCAGCCTCAGCTCTCTCTCTTTCTCTCTCTCTCTCTCTCTCTCTCTCTCTCTCTCTCTCTCTCCCCCTCTCCTTAGTGATGCCCTGTGAAACTTTGTGAGACCCGGTTTCAAAATAAAGTATAAAAAATAGGGCCGGGGGTGTAGCGCGGAGGTAGAACACCCCCGCGTTCAATCCCCGGTACCGCAAAAAAAAAAGTTTGACTTAGAATTTCTTGACTTTCCAATGGTGCAAAAGTGGTACACATTCAGTAGAAACTCTACTACAAATTTTACACTGTGTGTGTATTTTGTGAGGGGGTGCTGGGGCGTAAACCCAGGTCCTTGTCCATGCTAAGAATGCACTCTACCACTGAGCTATACTCCTAATCCATACATCAAATCTTGAAATTCGATCTTTTATTAGGTTTGTGATAAGCAATACAATCTTCTCTCTAGATGCTGGGCAGTGGCCACAAGCCACAGTTCTCAGTCAGCCAAACAATCTCATCAAAGCAAACAACCAATGAAAACAACTAACAAACACAGTGCACTGTGTTGCTAAGCTATGATGTTTGGTAGGTTAGGTATATTAAATGTATTTTCAACTTAGAATATTTTCAACTTGAAACTATGCATTTATCATGATGTAACTCCATCTTAATTGGAAGATCATGCATATTTTAAAATCTTATAGTAAAGTATCCATGAGAATTAACTTTCTTTAATGTAAGTCAACCCAAAAAGGAAACAACAGAAAGATTTGATATATACTCTCTGCTTGAATACAGAGACTCACTACATCTTAAGATTTTTGGTTACATTCTCAGCTACTTTCTCAGAATCTCAAAATAAGTTTACTCAATGAGTGGTACCTTCTAATTATTCATCTGTTCTAGGGGTTTCTTACATTTTTATTATATCTCACATTCCCTATACACATCTAATTTAAAAGGATAAAAGTGCAGTGGCTTGGGAGTCTACATTTTGCATACACATCCTTTGCTCTCTGAGTCCACATGGTGTTCTGAACAATTTTCCCACTGGGAATAGAAACATGGATGTCTACTTAATATAGATGTGTGTTTTATAGATGTACCCATCCAGGATCAGCTGCCTGCAGAAACAACTTTGCAAAATTTACATCATTAGTCCTACTTAAGGTAATTCTTTAAAGATGACTAAAATTGACAAGAAAGAATCCTGTGGTAAATAAGACATGTTAACACACAATGTTTATTCTTGCATGAAGTTAGTATCTACCTAATTTGAGCAGGCAGGCTGCTGGGTATCTGAGGGATAGAAGAGAATATACACATGTTTGTAAAGTCTCTGATGTCTTTGTGTTGCTGAGCTATGATGTTTGCTTGCACTGTGGCAAGTGTGGGAGATACCATAAAATGTCTCCCAGATTTCTGAAGTCATTTTTGGAATAGAGTTGGGGAGAACAAATAAACTACTAAATATGTTGTGATTAGCTCCTGTATTCCATATGGGTAAATTTGGATGTGATAAGGAAAAATTGGGAAATTATAGTATGGAAAGGGGATTATTTTATTTTAAATAAAATATAAAATTACATATATGAGACATATATATATATATATATATATATATATATATACACACACACATTTTAATGTTGGTGTGGAGAGATGAAAATCCAGAGAGACTAGTGTAAAGCTGATACATTTAAAAATGTTATTGTGGGGGTATCATGGTAGGGATGATCAGGATTTTCTGACTGATTAAATGTAACAAGCATGGAGGGCACTATTAAAACGACTGCAAGTTTTCTGCATGCCTGACTGAAAAGTGCACACCCTAAGAGCAGCGGCATATGGTAGTGGGGTGAAGACTCTTTGGATACCATGGTGCTCGAGACATCTATGTGGCAATGTCAAGCAGAAGGTTAGACACAGGTGAATGGGGCTCAGGAAAGGCATCAATATTAGAGCAATAAATTTGTATCTCATGTCTTATTCACCATCTTAACTACTTTTTTTGGTTATCAAAAAAAGTCAAGAATGTATGAATGATGGAATTCCATCAATTAAAAAAAGCCTTCTGCACAGCAAAGGAAATAATCAATAGAATGAAAAGGCAAGCTACAGAACAAAAGAAAATATTAACAAAACATATCTGATAAAGGGTTAATATCCAAAATATATGAGGAACTCAGACAACTTGGTAACAAAAACTAATAACCTAGCAATGGGCAAATTAATAAGCTGGCAGATAGGCAAAAGATCTGAATATTATTTCTCAAAAGAAGACATATATATACACATATACATACACCAGCTCGTGTATGAAAATGTCCTCACGTTCACTAATCATCAGGGAAATGCAAAACAAAACCACAATAATATGTCACTTGATACTTGTTAGGATGGCTATTTTCAAAAAGACAATAAGTGTTGGTGATGATGTGGAGAAAAGAGAACTCTCATACTCTGTTGATGGGAATGTAAGTTGATACAGGTATTATGAAAAACAATACAGAGAGGGTCATCAAAAGAATAAATATAAAACTATACCTCTGTTGGGTATATACCCAAAGGTAATGAAATTAGCCCATTGTACAGATATCTTTTCTCCCATGTTTGTCCCAACATTACTCACAATAGCTGAAGTGTGGAAACAACCTGAGTGTCCACTGATAGATGAATGCATGAAAAAAATGTGGTGTAGATATACAACAGAATACTATTTAACTACAAAGAAGAAAATCATGCCATTTGCAGGGGCATAGATGAACCTGGAATACATTATGCCAGATGCAGAAAGACAAATACATACTGCATGATCTCATTCATGTGTCAAACTCATAAAAGCAGAGAGTGAAGTGGCAGTGGTTATCATGGTTGGGGAGAGGGGGAAACAGGGAGGTGTTGGTCAAAGGGTACAAAGTTTTAGTTATTCAAGATGAGTAAGTTCTGGAAATCTAATGCACTGCATGGTGATTATAGTTAATAATACCATACCATGTACCTGAAATTTGCTAAAAGGGTAGCGTTCTTAACACATACATACACACACACAACTATGCAAGGTTATGAATATATTAATTAACTTGACGGTGGGTGACCATTTCACAAGGTATGCTTATATCGAAACATCATGTGGTATCTTTTAAACACATATATTTTTCAGCTGTACATCAATAAAGCTGAAAAAAGAATAGAGAATAAAGATGGACAAAAATCATTGGTCGATATACATTTTCCTGAGAGTGACAGTTCTACTGAGGGTTGTATATAAAGCACATTTTATTTGAAAATTAAGACAAATAGTAGAAAAGCACAGAAATAACTAGAATGGAGTAGAAACCAAAGGAGACTTTTAGTTCTCCTTTAACATCTTTGGATTTTACAAAAGTTACTTGTGTAATTAAAGATACAAAAAGAAACATGAGCTCACTTCGCTCTGAGCTGTCTCTCAAGACTGCCATCTCAATTGGCACTGACAGGCCAAGCTTCATCTCCATCTCCACTTTGCCACTTTGGTTTCTAGGTATCCACTGTCTTTTATAGTTATCATCCCTGACTGTGTTTATTATCACAGTAATACATATCATGCCCTCCAATAAACATGACCTTTAGAGAAGAAACATATAGGGTATCTTCATAAATGGTACTGTGCCATAAAATTTGTATTTCTTTGCTGGGTGCAAATAAAATCCAACATGAAGTACATAACTGATTGTATTAATGAATTTTTCTAAGGTGAATTACCATTAAACAACATATATTTTAAGTGGCTCTGAATATATGTAGTTATGATAGGGGAGTTTGAAATTATATCCACATATAACTAGAAAAGTCCATGGCAGGAACCACTGCATGCTTTTCATTCATGCTTCCACATGAATAAATGAAGAGACTGAATAATCTTCAGACCATGTGCTCCAAATGCAATGGAGATAGACAATTTAGAAAGATGCTTAGAAATTGACGGTTTAAGCATCACCAAAAGAAATGTAAATTAAAAAGAAATAGTGAATGGAGATGTTCAGAAACAAAACCAAACAAAGGAACAACTGTATAATATTTCATGTAAGGCACAAAGATAATCAGGTTAAGAAGTCAGAAAAAGAAAGAAATAAAGAAGTAAAGAAATGAAAGAAAGAAAGGCAGTATAATTGAGGTAAAGTAGCCACAATATTTGCTTAGCTATTCTTTAATGAATAATTAATTCAAAAAGGGTAAAAACAACATATCACCACCACATATTAATGAATTCTCTTTAGTAATTTAATAATACTGATAAAAATAACATCAAACATTTACTGAGAGCATATTCTTTGACATACTCTACTTCAGATAAATATGCATTTATCTCATATTTTATTTTAGTATCTCGTATTTTAAAAAAGAGAATAGCTTTACTAGAATATATTGCTTAAAACCAGAGAATACAGAAATCATGGATGACTCAGTTCACTTGAATATCTACATGATTGAATCTTTTGTAAAATATAATTTATTTCTTGTTTTCCCCCAGTTTTCACAGATAGTTAAGAAAGACATAAACATTTATGGAAATATATTTTAACATGAACATAATTCTTGGCACATAATAAGTATTCAACATATATTATTTGAATGGATTAGTGGATAATAAAGTACTATAAACATAAATTAATAAATTGCTCTTTTAATTGTATGTTTAACTGAGATGGTTTCTTTCATTTTTTCCTCTTAGAGATGCACTAGCTACCAGTGCATTGCCTTTAATATCTACATCTTCAAAGTTCACAGGCCAATGTCCAAAGTTATTTCAATACATAACCTCATTTATTCATAGCTATCACTTTACCTCTTTACAAAGAGCCAACTAAAATAATAAAAATTCAGAAATAAGTTGGAAAGGCACTTGGTTTTGTTGAATAGCTAAATTCCCCTTGACTGACACTCCCTGTCTAGTAAAAGGTATGAAGAGGATACTTCTTGGGCAACAACATCAATCCATCCTGTATATGCATATAAGTAAACAAACATTTTCTGATAAATTGCATAGATACCAAGCTCAGTATTTCTTCCTGTGAAAATGTTTTATAAGCATTAAATTCATTAAATGAAGTGTCTCACAAATAGATGCGATGCATTAATATGTCTTTAATTTTATCGGAATGTGAATGAGGTTATTTTGACATAAATTTTCCCCTAAAGCAAAGCTTTTTAATTCCAGTGATGATTGAGAAATTAAACATCTTTAATGCATTTTTATGTTGGCTCTGTTGAAAGGAGAAATTGATTAATGGCTTTGTGTAGATATTAAATTGAGTCAAGTCATTTTACACTTATGTTTTCTGCTTTCCGGACTTATCTCGCTGTCAGCTCCCAGGTCTCATTCTTTACCCCAGCTCTCTGCCTTGTCCTCCTGGTCTTGCATATGATCTCAGAATAGAGCGATGGTTGAAAACCTGGAATCAGAGCCAGACAAGATGGGTACAAATCTTGGCTCTGTAACTTAGTATGTGTATAATAAAGATAAGTTGCTTAAACTTTCAAGAGGCTCAGTTTTTTCATGTAGAATGAGAATAAAAATACCTAGTGCATAAGGTAGTTTGACTTAATATCCACAAAATACTTAAAGTCATGTGCTGTGGTTTCAATTTTAAAAGTCCCCCGATACCTCATATGTTAGGCAAGGCAGCCAAATACAGAGACAGGACAGGTTGGAGGTGGGTCCCTGGGGGTGTGGCCAAGGACAATGTTTTCCTGGGCCCAGCCATTGCAGTGTTTGCTGTGCGCCTCTTCTTTCTGGGTCCCCCTGCCATGATGAGTTGAACAGTTTGCTCTCTCCCTCTACCTCTGCTCCCACTTGCCATGAACTGAGGGCTATGCAGCTGTAACCCAGCCCAACATGGACTGAAATCTGTAGGTCTGTGAGCAAATGAAATCTGTTTTTCCTCTAAGTTTTGCATGTCAGGTGTTTGGGTCATAGCAGTGAAAATGTTGACTAAAATATCATGTTTCCATAATTAGGCTATTGTGAATTGTACTGCTATAATCATGTATATGCATATATTACTATGATATTTTGATTTCAGTCCTTTTGGAAAAAATACCCAGGAGTGGTATAGCTGGGTCATATGGTGGATCCATTCCCAATTTTCTGAGAAATCTCCATACTGATCTTCATAGCAGCTGAACTAATTTGCAATCCCACAAACAGTGTAGAAGAGTTCCTATTTTCTGACATCCTCACCAGCATTTATTGTTGTTTGATTTCTTGATGACTGCCATTCTGATTGGGGTTAGCTGGAATCTCAGTAGAGTTTTGATTTGCATCTCCCTGATTGCTAAAGATGTTGAACATTTTTTCATACATTTATTGGCCATTTGTATTTCTTCTTTTGTGAAGTGTCTATTTAGTTCAATTGCCCATTTCTTGATTAGGATTGTTTTTTAGTGTTAAGTCTTTTAAGTACTTTGTATATTCTAGATATTAGTCCATCAACAGATGAACGGATTTCAAAATTACCGGATATACACCCAATGGAATTCTACTCAGCAATAAAGAAGAACAAAATTATGTCATTTTCAGGAAAATGGATGGACCTGGAGAACATTATGTTAAGTGAGATTAGCCAGTTACAGAAAGTGAAGGGTCATATGTTTTCTCTCATATGTGGAAACTAGGTAGTAATTGGGATACCAGAGGGACTTCAGATAATGGAGGAGAAACTCTAGTGGAGGGAGGGAGGGAGTCTAGGGGAAAGAGAGGAGAGAGAGAATCAATGAAGGAATTACTTCCACTTACATTATGCATATATATGAGAATACCAATGGCAATCTAAATATCCTGTATGGGGAAAGGGGGGTAGAGAGGGAGCTGGGGGAAAGCCCACCAAGTGCTGTGTGCATGTATGTCACTATCACTATGAATTACATTATGATGTGAGATGATAATGCACCAATAAAATAATAAAAATAAGTAAAACATCATGTATGACACAAAGGACCATATAATAATAGCTATTATTATTTTCTAATCAAATATTTTATTTTTTTCATGCCACCAAGCAACTACTTGTCAAAGGATTCTGATAATGCATACTAAGATATTTTATCAATTCAGATGTATAAAATAAAATATGTATGATACTTTCCTGAAGCTAAATAAACACATTTCTGTTAGGAAAAGTTCATGAATCATGTGAGACCACAGGCCTTTCTTCTAAGATCTTCAAATTATAGTACAGAGATTACCTCTACCCCCTCTCCTGGTAAGCCTATACTCCTAGAATTTGATCTTGTATTTAATGCTAACAGAAGATTACTGCATCAAAGAATCCATTTGCAATACTGATGCATTAGAAAGGAACAGATGAGAGAAAATTTTGAAGCACCCCAAAATGTTATAATTTGGTAATAATGCTAAGATGGTTTTATCTGATATTGAGATAAGGATTGAGAAACAACCTGGTTTATATTATAATTTAACTCTCATAAAATCAGGTTTGTATTTGAATATTAACCAATTGAAAAAAGATGTCAAGAAAATTTCCAAAGATTTATCTTCATAAAAGTAAGAATACAAACAATTGTTAAAGTTAAAATATTTGGCAAATCAGATTATGTGTAGGTACTTTGCCAATACCTTAAATTAATTTCTTTTGAATTATCTCCCAGATATTGCCAAATTATCTACCAACTAGTGCCAGTTTGAATTTGAATAAATTAATTGAAAGTGTTTCTTATAATTGCTTATCCTTTTTGAAAGAGAATCAAATATTTGGGTCCTCAGGGCATCATTAAACAAAATGAAAATCACCCAGTCGATTGTACTGTGGGCTGCATATTTAGAAAAATATAAAAAACAAAAATATCAGAACTAAGCTTACTTCGCAACCTGCAGAAGTAATTGTATTTGAGGCCCTGTGACATCTTATCTGATTTAACCACTCAAGCCAACAATGATTTCTCTTCTGAAGACTGCCCAGAATATTGCTGTCTTACTCAGAGGGCTAATTAAATCACACTAGTTTAATAAAAATAAAGTTATTAATTCGTTGTTCTAGTTATCTTACTGATAGAAATGACTACTGGTTTTGCCACAGAAGAAAGTGCTTTGTGGTGTTGTGTATCAAAGCTACAAAATACGAATAGCAGCTCTCCCTCATCCCCAGCTTCGCTTCCCACATTTCAGTAATTTGCAGTCAGCTGCAGATAGAAATATTTGTCTTGACAGCATATTTTTATAACTCTTTATTATTTACTTATCATTAATCTCTTACTGTTCTTAATTTATAAATTAAACTTTATTATAGTTATATAGGTATAGGAAAAATAAAGTATACATAGGGTTTGGTACAATTCATGGTTTTAGGCATGTCCTGGTGGTCTTGGATCATATCCCCCAAGGAGAACGAGGGACTACTATATGTCAAATTATGTAAATATACATCAAATTATGTCACGTTTCAACTCAGCCCAATTTGGGATAGAAATCAAAACTCTTTGCTCTGATTTTCAAAGCCCCCCCCCATACCTCTTGGATCTCTTCTTGGTCCTATTTTCTTCCTTGTTTGCTATTCTGTCCTCCTGGCTGGCCACACTGGTTTTCTGTTTGTTTTCAAACTCAACAACCTCATTTCGATACGAGGATTTTTTTAGTTGGATTATTTTTTTTTCTTCTGATCTTCCCTTTTCTGGCTCCCAGCCATTTATATCTCAGCTAAATGGAGTTGTCTTTTGGACTTCTTTGTCAGTGGATTCATGGTTGGCATATAGAAAAGCTACTCATTTTTTAGATTGATTTTGTATCTCACTACTTTGCTGAATTTGTTAGTCAGCTCTAGAAGTCTTTCAGTTGAGTTTTTTGGGTCTTCTAAGTTTAGGATCATGTCATCTGCAAATAGAGATAATTTCAGTTCTTTTCCTATTTGAATTCCTTTCATTTCCTTCTCTTGCCTTAATGCTCTGGTTAGAGCCTCCAAGTATTATATTGAAAAGGAGTTGTGGTAGTGGGCATCCTTGTCTTGTTCCTGATTTTAAAGGAAATTCTTGCAGTTTTTCTCCATTCAATATGATGTTGGCTTTGGGTTTATTGTATATTGCCTTTATGATGTTGAGGTACGTTCCTCCTATTCCGATTTTCTGCAGTGTTTCTAATATGAATGTATGTTGGATTTTGTCAAATCCTTTCTCAGCACCTATTGAGATGATCATGTGATTTTTTTCTTCGTTCTATTTATGTGCTGAATGACATGTGTTGATTTGTGTATGTTGAACCAGCACTGCATCCCTGGAATGAAATCAACTTGGTCATGTGTACAATTTTCTTTATATGGTTTTGAATGCATTTCACTAGTATTATGTTTAGAAGTTTTGCTTCTATGTTTATCAAGGATATTGGTTTGTAATAAATGTGATTTCATGTGAGATATCCTTCCCAATCACCCGCACTACTGGAATCTACACCTGGATTTCAGCCCCTTTCAAATAAACACCTTGGCTAGCTTATATTCTCTATGGTGTCCCCAATAGCATCACACATCTTAGACATTCAACACATTATATGTTGAGCAATGAAATAATCATTCACCACATGGTAGGTTCTATGTTGTTAGTTATATGTTTTTTCATTCTAATAACCCTGCAAGGTAAATATTATAATTGTGATTTTAAATGTAGTAAGGTCTAGTCTCATGGGTATATTTAACTTCAAAATTCTTACTTTTTCATTTACCTGCTACTAAGGAGGATTAAAGATAAATAACTACTTGAGCACTATCAATCCAATTTCCAAAGAATTTAAAAAACTTAATGTTGATGCTAAAAAAAAAACCCCAACCATATAATGGACAATTGAACTGAATAGACACTTCTCAAAAGAAAGAATACAATTGACCAATAAATATGTGAAAAAATATTCAACATCATTAGCAATTAGGCAGATGCAAATCAAAACTACATTGAGATTCCATCTAACTGTAGTTAGAATGGCAATCATCAAGAATACAAACAATAATAAATGCTGGTGAAGGTGTGGGGAAATAGGAACCCTTATACACTGTTGGTGGGACTACAAATTATTACAGCTGCCATGGAGACCAGTGTGGAGGTTTCTCAGAAGACTGGGAATGGAACCACCATATGTCCCAGCTGTACCACTCCTGGATTACCTTTCCAAAGGAATTGATGGAGATAAAAGCATGTCCGTGTTTATAGCAGAAAAATTCACAATAGCCAAATTTTGGAACCAGCCTAGTGTCTATCAATAGATGAATGGATTACAAAACTGTGGTATATAAACACACAGTGAAATTTTACTCAGACATAAAGAAGAACAAATTTATATAATTTGCAGGAAAACAGATGGAACTAGAGAATATTATGCTAAGTGAGATTAGTCAATCTCAGAAAGCAAATAGTTGTATGTTTTCTCTCCTTTGTGGAAGCTGGAGAGAAATTGGGTAACAAAAGAGGCCTCAGATAAAGGAATAGAGACTCCAATGGAGCAATGGAGAGGTTCAGGGGACAGAGGAGGAGGGAAGGAAACATAGTGAAGGCAACGGTTTAAATAATGCTATGTACATATACAAAATTATCAATACCAAACTCAATGTCATGTATGGGGAAGGGAAGGGAGTAGGGTGGGATCCAGAGGGAAATATGAAACACACCAAGTATTGTGGGCATGTAGGTTCTTATAACTCTGTATCTCATTATAATGTATAATTACAATGCACCAACAAAAACACATTAAAAATAAATCCACTTTGTCTTTTCTGATAGCAATGTCAAGCTCAGTATGCTGTATGGGGAAGGGAGGAATGGGGAAGGAGCCGGGGAAAGTCCACCAAGAGATGTGTGCATGTGTGTCACTATCAACATGATTTACTTTATGATGTGAGACTATAATGCACCAATAAAAGTATATTAAAAGTAAAATAAATCCAATTCCCACTTTTTATATTCTGAAAGGTCTATCCTATTCAGGAAGATGTCATTATGACATAAATGTCTATTGCCTTTATTTTCATCCCCTAAGCGGACCTAGATTTCTAGCCGCATGGAACTTTGGAAATTTCTGTTATTTTTTAAATTTCTTGATAACCTTATAAATGCTTCTACCTAATGCTAGAATGCTTTTCTACCTGGTTTCCATTCACAACATCATAAATAACAGTTCCTCTAAGATACATTTAAAATGTTAGACCTCCTTTGCAAAGCCTTTCCCTATCTCCTGTCACTGCCTCTACTGAAATATAATGCTATAAATATTTCTATTGTAGTACTTGCTACTTTAAAACAGATCCACATGTTTATTTTCCACTTGAGATTATTATGTTTTACTTATCTGCACAGCTAGATAGCTGGAATATAGTAAGTTTGCAGTAAGTATTGGTTGAAGAAATAGATGAACCTAGAAAATCCCATTTATTGGTAAATGAGATATAGTTATTGAACTGATGTAGCAAGCTTTGTAATATAATGAACTTTATAACCAAGTAATTTTTAGTTAGATATTTAATGTACATTGAATATATACACTTCTATATTAAAATCACTTGAATAAATCGATGGACTTGATATTTAGAATTTAGAAGTTTTTTAAAAGTCAGTTGTTACCTTCAGTTATCATTCTCAGAGACACTATTTGTAATAATTACTGGCATTCAGTGATTTTCCTTGTCACTATAGGATTTTCTTTATCAATAAAATGTCATCACATTTGTTTACCCTTGCCAACTTCTATTGAATTTATATTTTTTAACTTTCATTGGTGCAATGTGATTATACATCATAGTGAGATTTAAAGTAAAATGAACATACATGCACACATGCAACATTCATTTGGTGTGTCTGGAATACATAGACACACACAATGTTTCTTTATAAAAGGGTAAGGATATTTTCAATTATCTGCCACATGAACATTTTTTGGAAAAGCTATTTCTGTTCACTAGTTTTTTGGTACTATTATTTTGGCGTGAGACAGTGTGAGGGCTGTTTACACAGATGCCAACATCTGGATTTTAAGGAACAGAGATGGCCCCTTCTACAGTTCTCACTGAGACAACCTCAGTCCCAGCCTGAGAACTTATTTCTGCTTTTTAACTGACAATCTTTTTTTGTTTAGAAATGTTTAGCTTTCTGCCACATCATTTATTTTCATCAATCTATCATTTTACAATGGATGGCCTCTTTGTTATGCAATATTTAATCTATTTTGTAACATTTTCCATCTCTTTCAAAATTCTGCCTCAGAATAAGGAAAGAATTAAAACCCTTTTTTCTAGCTGGGCGTGGTGGCGCACACTTGTAATCCCAGTACTTTGGGAGGCGGAGACCAGAGGATCTGGGTTCAAGGCCAGCCTCAGCTCTCTCTCTCACTGTCTCTCTCTCTCTCTCTCCCTGTCTCTTTCTCTCTCTCTCTCTCTCTCTCTCTCTCTCTATTTAGTGAGGCCCTCCGCAACTTCGTGAGACCCGGTTTCAAAATAAAGTATAAAAAAAAAATAGGGCCGGGGGCGTAGCGCGGAGGTAGAACGCCCCTGCGTTCAATTCCCGGTACCGCAAAAAAAAAAAAACCCTTTTTTCTCCCTAAAAATCATATTCATTTATCCTTGCCAAATTCTATTGAGTTTATATATTTTATTAACTTTTATTGGCACAATAAAAGTTATACAACATAGTGAGATTCAAAGTAATACAAACATACATGCACACATCAAATATTCATATATTTTTCTTGGTTGAAAGTCTTATTACCTTAATTCAATAGTTACTTAATTGTTGTGTAAAACAATGAGTTCTTTTAATTTTCTTTTTTTCCTATAGAAATATATAGAATGTTTTTAAAAAATCAAATAGTTAAAAATAAAATCCTATAGTGACAAGGAAAGTCTCTTATTTCAACGCTCACTAATTTTAGTCTTGCTCAAAAAGGACAAATATTTTTTAAAAATACAATAGTAACCCCTATATCCTATCATCCAAATTTGCTAGTTATTACAAATACACTGTATGGCTTACCTATTCTGTGTATGTGTGTGTGTGTGTGTGTGTGTATGTGTCTGGATACAATGTTAATTAATCAGTTTATACATCACTTGTATAAAAATTAAGCATGAATTTCTTTAAAAAGTGTGAGCCTTTTCTTATGCAAAACGATACCTTTATTTTACCTAACAAAATTGTTTTTCTAATATTTAGCCATATTCATTTTTCCATTTATCTCAAAGTGATTTTCCCCCAAATTCTGTTTAAACCAGAATCAAAATGAGGTTCACATATTACATATTGCATTTACTTATTTGTTTCTAAAATCTCAATCTAGAGCAATCCACAGAGGGGGCAGTGACTTTCACTTAAACATAACTGTTTTAAACTCATTTTATGGCTTATTCCAATGTCTTTAAGTAGTATTCCTATGCCTCTGTCTCATTGTACATCAAGCAAAACAAAAACCTACTACCACAACAGATACATATCTAACTTCTTTTCTCTGCCCACACTCCCCTCTTCAGATATTTCTAATGAGCGTTTAACATTTTTCAGGTATCTATTGGTAACCTATGTATCATTTAATAATATAATTCATGTTTATTATATCACTCTAGAAAATATCTGTTATCTTCTCACTTTGAAAAATACATGCTCCTAACTTTTGAGTGTTTCTCACTCCCACCATTCTAATTTTGATATATGAATTTTTACTTTTATACTGTCAAGGTTAACAATCCATAGATACTCTTCAGTAACTGTAGCTAGGTCTTCTTTATCTTTTCTATAAAACCATCTACAAGGTGGGTGTGGTGGCACATACTTGTAATTCTAATATTTGGGAGACTGAGACAGGAGCATTGCAGGCTTGCAGCCAGCCGCCGCAACTTAGTGAGACCCTGTTTCAAAATAAAAACATAAAATAGGGGTGGGGATGTAGCTCAGAGGTAGAATGCCCCTGGGTTCCATCCCCAATGCCATAAATAAATAAATAAATAAATAAATAAATAAATAAATAAATACCATCTACAGGTTGTTCCTAAACTTGGAAAATACATAAATCATGTTTACCTTATTGTGATGAGGCATTCATAACTCCAGTGACACAGTCTAAAATGATTGAAATTCCTTTTCTCATACACTGAAGATTTTCATTGCCTTCATGTTCTTTCAGCTTCTTGCCTCTTATAATAATCTATTTATTCTCTGCCACCCCCATCCATGTAATATGAAACAGTTTATCAAGATCTGTTTTCCTGAGGTCCTCTTACAGACGACTTAGTCTTACAATGTGTTCTCAACTTTCTGTGCAGGAGTTATCCTGAGGTTATTTTTCTTACAGCTCTCTTTGTTTCCTGGACCCCATGCCTTTCTTTTTCATCTGCTTTTTCTTTTATCAATAAATTTTCCAAGAAAGGTAGCCGTAACATAAATTTTGTGTGTGTTCGAATAGATCTGAGAATATCTTCATTCCACTCTCATACTTTATTGACAGTTTTACTTCTTATAATATTCTAGGCACAAAAATATCTAGGACAAAAGCTTTTTCCAGATGTGTAAAATCATTACTAGTCTGCTATCTGGTACTCAAAATATAGTTGGTGAGAATTCTGATGCTCTTCAGAATCTCATTCTCTGTAGGTAACCTCTATTTTTCTTTCTGATGAGAATTCTGATGCTACTCTGAATCTCATTCTTTGTAGATAACCTATATTTTTCTTTCTGAAGCTTTTAGCATCTGCTCTTTATCCTTCAGATTCTGATTGATTTCTTATTTTACTATCATTGTATTGGACACTCAATGGTTGTTTTAATCTGCAAACTCATATCCTTGAGCTCTGAAAAATTCTCTTTATGTATTTTTCTCAAATTAATTTTCTCATCATCATTTTTTCATTTTTGTTACCTCTAGCAATATTATTAATGTATGCTCTATCACTCCGAACTTCATCATGATGTATGATTACAATGCACCAATAAAAAAAGAATAAGAAAAAACATTCTCTTCAGTTGTACTTGCACAAAATATACATTTTGCTTGTATTTAACTGTCATTATTTTTATCCTATTTTGAAAATGTTTTAATAAATCTATCTTCATTTTAAAAAAGGAAATATTATTAATCAAATTTTAGAACTCCTGGATTGATTTTGACTCCTCCTTTCTTTAATGGTTTTCTATTTCTCTTTGCAATTGTGCTCTACTTTTGTAAACTTTCCTTTACTTTATATTTTATTCATTTTGTTATTTTTTAATGTCAGCATAAATGTTTTTAACTTCTGCAGTTGGTTTCTTCTTGCATTTTCACATTAACCCTGTGTTCTTTTTTTATATTACATTGAATCTTTCTACAGACACTAATATCAGAGTTTCACTTTGTCTTCTGTTCCCTGAATTATTGCTTTTTCCTCCTTGATATTTTTTTGATGTTCTTTTGGTCCTATTTTTAAGCTTTACTCAAAAGTCTGATGACCTTTGCCATTTGTTTATATTTTAAAATAAAAAATAAAGAAATCAACTGGAACTAAGTGGAAATGGTAGGAACTTGTCAATTAACAGGCTTTATTTTAAACTGTATGTCACTTAGGTAGTTTTTGGCTACAAGTAACAAAACAGCCAAATATAGTGGCTTAAATAGTATGGAACACCTATACAGATAGTGGTAGGTTATTCCAAGATTAATTAATGGGGTCTGTAATGCTATTTAGGACACAGGATCATTTCTTTTTCCTATATTCTTTGCTATCCTTAATATACTGCCTTCAAACCTTAGGTTTATTCCCTAATTATAAGTGGCTGTGGCAATTCCAAGTATTCTGAGTAGATGATAAATGTGGTGAAGGAAGGGAAAAAAACTGTTTTCTTCTGAGACTTTCTTTGAATTAATGAGATAAATTTTCCCTATAATCTCTTAAGACCTCCTCATATACAATTGTTCAGTATTGGAACAAATTCTTATGCCCGAGATGTAAGGGAGTCTTCAATGTAACTATTTAGCATTTTTAGCTTCTATAGTGATGGCCACACTCCACCAATAAGGAAAAGCTTGGAAGGAGGTATAAAAGACATTTGGGCAACAGACCACAGCAGCTGCCACGCAGATGGTGGGCAAGAAACCAACTAATATATTGGAACCCCTAGGTAATTTTGTTTCATGAGGTTCCTTGGAATTTGGTCAAGTTCATGGGCTCTCTCTGGCTTTGCTTTTGTAAACATACTAGAATCTATAGATGACTTTTGTCTCATTGTTTCCATCACTGTAGAATTAAGTCTTTTGACTCCTTGAATATCATTTTACTGGGATTTTAGGAAGGAGAAGAGATTAATGTGTGGATTCAGTCTATCATCTTGATTTGGAAGCTTACAATTTAATTTCAATAGATTTGGCTATCTATCTTTTCCATTCAAATTTAAGGAGGAACTTGGGAGTTCATAGAATTCTGCTACTTTCCCACAAACATCTCAGAAATTTCCTCAAAAAAACTTATCAAAGATTTCAAGAAGACTTTTCTCCTTTCACCCCTGAGTCCAATTCTTCCCACACAGATTATGTCAAATTTTTCTGCCAAAATAATTTATCTTACCTGTCACTTTCTTATGTCTAACTTTTCTTCTTAATCTCATTTCTTTCTTTGTGAAATTATTTATATTTGGGTTCATTTTCTCAGCGAAATAACCTCCTTCAGTCCCATGTCTATGTCTTTTCTAATCTAGGATAGTGACTTACAGTTTCTTTTTCTAGAAACACACTCCAGATATTTCTGATACAATAATCTAAAATAATAACTACAATAATGTTGTATAATAATTTATAATAGACTTACAAATTTTGGACAATCTTCACTAGTTTGTCTAATACATGTTCTTCTGAACCTAATTTTTACAATGTAGATTAGAGGTTTAAAAAGAAGGAAACTATTCTGGTTAATAAATGAACAAAGTTTTTGAGTTCTATGAGTTTACTCATAGAAAATAGCAAATTCATCTAAGCTAAAATTATTTATTTTAATACTAGAAATAGAATCATCAATATCTGTACCTATTTCAGTAATACTACTGATAATTGTAATGAGAAAAACCCAGACACTAAAACATTTTTTAAGTTGAGACTATATGATATCCATGCTAATAGTTCTAAACCCTTTTATAGTCTACTCTATTTGAAATATGCTGTTACATTTTCTCTATAAATGATACTTAAAATGAGAAATTTCTTCTTGAAATTTAAATGTTGACAATTAACTTAAAAAGCTATAATAAGATCTAAAATTATTTAAAAACAGGCTTTAATTTATTTTTAGGGAAGTTTTAGGTTTACAGCAAAACTGAACAGAACATTATAGAGTTGGCATATATTTTCTTTGATGACAAAGAAAATACAGTTATTTGTACCTTCTTTAAATATTTCAATCTTGTTTTTCCTTTTTGTATTTCATATGTTTCTCTAATTCCATACAGACTACGAAGCACACTCTTATCAAATAGACTCTCCTGACTGGGGTTCTCAAATAAATTGCTGCTCATATAGTTACTAAATAAAAGGGAACATGCCAGGCCTCAATCATTTTGTATGTGTTGCTTACCAACCACATACTGTACAAGCCATTATGTAAGCATTTACCTCATAACTGTGGCTTTATGTTTTAAATTTTACAGGTAAAAGTTTTCCATAAAGTAGTAAGAATTTTATAATAGCAAGCAATAAATATATTGTAATATCGCTAAGAATAAATTCAGCATTTCTCTGGGTTCTATAGATATAGACCACTGATCTTGCTTGTTACTAGCACCTACTCTGTGACTGTCCAAAACATACTAAAGTGTTATCACTGTTATATGATATATACACTCCTTCAAAATGTACTACAAGTTGTAAACATAGGTTTAAAAATGAATAATTACAGTAATTCTATGAGATAAAATGCCAGAATTTACAGATCATAAGTTGATAAAGGTACTACTTTGCTCTAAAATATAACTATAAATTCAAGAGAAATTTGCTTAATGTAGCACAATTCACAATAGCCAAATTATGGAACCAACTGAGGTATCCATTGACAGATGAATAGATTACAAAAGTATGGGATATACTCACAATGGAATTCTACTCAGCAATAAAGAACAAAATGATGTCATTTGCTGGAAAATGGATAGACCTGGAGAACATTATGTTAAATGAGATTAGCCAGTCAAAGAAAGTGAAAGATCACATATTATCACTCATATGTGGAAGCTAGTGAATAATCAGGATATAAGAGTAACTTTAGATAAGAGGAGAAACCCCCAGTGGAATGAGGGAGGTGGCTTTGGGGAGGGTGATAGGTGGGAGGGAGAGTTAACAAAGGAGGTACTTCCGTTGAAATTATGTACATTTCTGAGAACACCAATGCCAACATCAATATCATGTATGGGGGACAGGAGGGAGGGGGAGGGAGCCAGGGGAAGCTCACCAAGGGCTGTGTTGTGTGTATGTCACTATCACTCTGAACTGCATTATGATGTGCAACTACAATGTACCAATAAAAGCATATAAAAAGGACAAAAATCCAAAGAAAAATTTTTTTCTGAAGAACAGAGTTGTGTCTTGTCTACACTGAGTATGAAATACATTTTCCCGTGCTTGCTTTGGCAGCACATATACTAAAATTGGAATGATACATAGAAGATTAGCATGGCCCCTGTGCAAGGATGACAAGCAAATTCGTGAAGTGTTCCACATTTTTGAGGGTACTGCCTAGGTCCTTTGACAGGTGTAATTATGGTCCAATTAAAGTTTCAGTGTTTGTTATAAAAAATAAATATATTTTCCCTAATTCTATTTTCCATTTCACATAGCTATATAGCTACATGGGTCAAAACACTGAATTATTCCCATGAAAGGTAAAACTATTGTTGAGTGGAACCAATGGACTCATTTTCTGAGCATGTGAATTACTGTTCAGTGGAAAGCTGAATATATCAAAGTTGTAACAAATACAAACTTATAAAGATGAACAATACTTGAAAAGTAGAAGGGAACAATAGAATGCAGTTTCACTCACTCTGAAGAATCACCTTAGTCAGTCAAATTTTCAAGGTCAAAATATTAAAACAGTTGACTCTTACAAGTTCATAATAAAAAAGATTGTCAAAAAAGATTGATGGTATCAATAAAATCACAATGAAAATGTACTAAATAAATCCTCAGTAAATACAATCTGTTTTTTAGATTTCATTGTTTAGCATTTGTACAATATTCTTCTAGACTTTGGGGGTAACAACAGTAGCCTTTAACTTCAAGGTGCTATATTAAAAAAAATGTCCTGCACTGTTCCTTTAATTTGATTTCAGATTACTATGTCTACTAGGCATATTTCTGATTAGTCTAGGATCATGAAGTTTAACTGTCAGGCACCATAATAGTTGAACGTACAGTCATGGTCAGAAGAAAATTAGAAACATTGCTGAGTAGCATCAGTGGGTGGCTGATTATGAACCTGAAAGGCATCATAGCAATCAAAGACACATCTGAGTTGATTTTCTGTGGGATTTGGAAACCCAGTTTAGACTCACAATGCCTTAGCCATAGATTTCACGGAGAGTATTAAAGAGCAGACCTGGTAGCTATTCCCCAGCTTTTGTGATAATTTCTAACATTAATGTGAGCTATTCTCAACCAATAACAATAAGGGAAATACACAGAAGACCATGAAAGCTTCTTTTGTTAATTAAGGAAAGTAAAAACGTATTCAAAATTTGTAAAATATTTTTGAATAATATACTAGTAGCTTTCATAAAGTTTGATTGCTGCAGAGAAAATAGATAAGAAAAGCTTGAATTTACATCAATTAGCAATAATGACTTCCCGAGCACAGATCTGCTACTTCTTGAGTTAAGTGCTGGAACTGATTGATAGCTATCAACATTATTTCCTTGGTTCTCTATACATTTTTTAAGGTTTCTATTAGCCTTTAGACTTTAAAGTGTGTACTTTGTTAATCTATACTGTTTTTGTTTCCTAGAGAGATGAACCTATCTTTCTTGATATACAAGTCAATTGGTAGTTTATATGCAGAATTTTATTTCATTTAATTATCAGTGGGAAACAAAAGGGACTTCAGAAAATCCCTAAAGGATAGATGTGTATAAAAAGGATATATAAATGTAACAACTCAAAGCCTTAGAAATAGAAAAATCATTACTTTATTACAGTGTCATTTACATAGTTATTCCCCTTAAATGATAGTATAGAAGGAAGTAAGAAACCTGTTATATTAGAATAACAATAATAGTTTTGCAAATGAAATAGAAAATTCTCTTATAATTCTATTAACTTTATAAATATTATGCAGAAAGGGAAAAAGGGTGTTGGTAATGTTGTGTACAGAATACTTGGAGAATTATACTATGTGGATATCAACTGATCACAATAAAAAAAAAGACCTCTGCCACGTTTTAATTGCACAAGCCCCTCCTGGTTGACATGCTCAAGTGCCCAATCTTCTATCAATGATATAAGAATGAGAAAAGCAGATACAAGTTAAACAAAAAGAAATTGGGGGCAGAAGTATGTCTGACTTAGGCAATTATATCTTGGGAGAGGACAGAAAAGGTGTCTGTGAGGACAAAGGATGAGGATAGAGGACAGCGGTCCTGAAGTTATATTTAGGAGTACACGTGCTAATCCTTGCTGCTCAGGATTTCCTAGGCACTAGACCTGTTAGGTACTCTGGGGGTTTTCTCATGTTAGAAATGGGTGCAGGTTATGTCAACTGTTCTATTTGGTAATTACTCTTGCATGGAAGGACACCCTGAACTATGATACAGAAAGATGCATTTTCCTGGTGGTATGGCTGTGCTGTGAGCTGGGTGACTAGCAATTATACCAGATTGACACAGTAATTGTTTTCTCTACTTCCTACTGCTAAACCCACCTAAAAAGTTAGGATCATCAAATTGTGGTAAATATACATAAGGGAATTTTACTCAGCTATAAAGAACAAAATTATGTCATCTTCAGGAAAATGAGTAGAACTAGAGAATATTATGCTAAGCAAGATTAGCCAGTCTCAGAAAGTGAAGAGCCATGTTTTCTCTCCTATGTGGAAGCCAGAGAAAATTGGGAAACAAAAGGGACTTCAGATAATGAGGAGAGAGACCAGTAGAATAGTGGAAGATGTGGGGAAGGAGAGGAAAATGGGAGGGGGAGACTTGATGAAGGAAGAAGTTCAAATAATGCTAAATATATATATAAATGTATCAATACCAATCTCAATGTTACATATGGGGAAGCCACCTCCCTCGTTCCACTGGGGGTTTTCCTCTTATCTAAAGTTACTCTTATATCCTGATTATTCACTAGCTTCCACATACGAGAGATAATATGTGATCTTTCACTTTCTTTGACTGGCTAATCTCATTTAACATAATGTTCTCCAGGTCTATACATTTTCCAGCAAATGACATCATTTTGTTCTTTATTGCTGAGTAGAATTCCATTGTGGGTGGGATCTGGTGGGGAACACACCAGTTGCTGTGTGCATGTGTGTTTTTATCACTCGGAACCTCATTATAATATATATTTGCAATATACCAATAAAAGCATATTTTAAAAAGTTAGGATAAGTAGACAAGGACATAAACGACAGGGATGTATACTTGTGTGTATGTGTGTATGTGTGTGTGTGTAGCATAAGTATGTATGGTTCATAATGCTATCAATATACATTGTATTATACATATATTATTATTTTACTATTATTTTAAAATGTACTTTCAATTAAAATTTAATAAACATATATATATGCTGATTCTCAAGAATATAATATTGTAATTTATGATCACCAGCATGCTGAACAATAGATCTCTTAAACTTATTCCTTCTATTTAACTGAAATTTTTATCCTTTGACTAGCATCTCCCCACCTCCCACTGCACCCCTACCCTCTGGCATCTGCTAGTTGCCATTCTACTCTCTGCTTCTTTGAGTTCAACTTTTTAAATCCTGCATATGAATGAGATCACATGGTACTTATCTTTCTGGCTTATTTCCCTTAACATAATGTCCTGCATGTTCATTCATGTTGCCATGATGACAGGAGTTCCTTCTATTTAAAGACTGAATATCATTCTGTCGTGTATCTACACCATATTTTCTTCTCTTGTTTTTAATTTAATTTTCAGGTCATCATTTTTTCCTACAAATTCATTATGTTTTGGAACAAAAACACTTTTCTCATACTACTTTCCCTACCACCTACTTACATTACTTTTCAAGATTTAAGTTAGCATTACTTCCAGGGTGCTTTCCTTGACTATATTTCCTGAATTTTCTTCCTCGAGCCAAGCATTATCACACTGTGGATGAGTTTCTACCATAAAACAGATCCTATTATGTTTATCCAGTAAGAAGATGTTTCTGGAAACACTCACATTCAAATGAATATTACCTGATTGATTAGTCAGTATCGCTAAATAATTGATTAGCACTCTGAATACATGTATGAATGAGCATGACCCAATACTGCTATAATTTAAAAGCCTACTTTCATGGGGGGAAAAGACCAAAACCTCTCTGAACTGAGAAGGCAGAAAGCTCTAGATACTAGTTTCATATCACCTGAAGAACAAAGTTTTCTACAACTGTTGGGTGGCTACTCTATTCTCCTTCTCATTCCTGTTAATCTTTTGAGTATGGTACTGAGGATTGAACCTGAGGGCATTCTACCTCTGAGCTACACCTCCAGCCCCTTTTATTTTTATTTTTTGAAACAGTCTTGCTAGGTTGCTGAGAGTCTCCCTGTATTGCTGAGGCTGGCCTTGAATCTGCAATCCTACTGTCTCAGCCTCCCAAGTACTGGGATTAGAGGCATGCATCACCATGCCATTTTTTTTTTTTTTTTGCAGTACCAGGGATTGAACGCAGGGGCGTTCTACCTCCGCGCTACGCCCCCGGCCCTATTTTTTTTTATACTTTATTTTGAAACTGGGTCTCACGAAGTTGCGGAGGGCCTCACTAAGGAGAGAGAGACAGGGAAAGAGAGAGCGAGATAGCTGAGGCTGGCCGCGAACCCGGATCCTCCGGTCTCTGCCTTCCAAAGTACTGGGATTACAAGCTGCGCCACCATGCCCGGCTACCATGCCATTTTTAAAAATATCTGAGAGATAAGAGTGGGTGTCCTCATCTTCCAACACTGGAAGTCTATGTTAGCATAGAAGACTCTAGTCAGTCCAGTCTACCTTGGGCTAGTTTAAAGAACTGGAGCAGGATCTGCTGAGATTTGAGATTCTCCTAGTTTTCTCTCTCTTCCCAGTGTGTTCTTGTTCATTATGGGTACTAATTTTCTACTGTCTTTTTACCTTTCTTATTCTACTCTTTCAATCCCTTTTTATGGTCATAGAGTTTTTCAGTACCTGTATTAAGGGTCCTTTACAGAAAAAGAATCTTTATGTCTAATAATAGTGGTAAAATGTCAAGAAAGTTATCCCCCTCCATTTGCCAAATATGTAACTCTGGCATCAATATTTTACAAAGCCCCAAATTAAGTTAAAGGTCTATAAAATAGCTCAGTTTGTGCATGAGATTTGCACCTGTTTCATTAACAATACTTAATTACTATTTTGGACTTGAAGTGACAGAGTCCCATTAATTAGCTCAGGGACTGGCATTATTTATTCTTTTGGCATTGAAGCAAATCTCATTACAGCGAAGTTGATATGGGAATGATAAATGACAACAGGCTACTACAAATGTTACTATGTATTAAGCCAAATTAATGCAACCTCAAAGAGAAGTGTTCAGAGGAAAACACTGCACTTCATTGGAGGTTTCTGAGAAACATACTTTGGTATCTTATGAAACCAAATGATAGGCCTTCATTAGGGAAGGACACTAACAGTTCAAGTACAACCCAGCGGGGTACACCCAAAATACTGCAACTTAACTGATTGTCAGAATTAGCTGGGAAGTTTTCAACAAAGAAAAGAAAGGGGGGGAGGGAGAGAGGAGAGATTCCTGTGTCCATTTCTTTGCCAAAGTTTCTGAGGACATGTATCTGTGCATGGAAAGAAAAAGTGGACAAACCTTCAAAGAGGCAAGACTTGCAAAAACAGAATGATGTGTTTCTGCCATTTTCAAATTATCATTTTGGAGCATTTAAAATTTAAAAGAGTTTAATGAGCTGGGCATGGTTGGTGTACACCTGTAATCCCAGTACTTGGGAAGCTGAGACAGGAATATCACAGGTTCAAGGCCAGCCTCAGCAATTAGACCTGTTTCAAAATAAAAAAAAAGAGGGCTGGGGGTGTAGCTCAGAGGTTGAATGCACCTGCATTCAATTGCCAGTAGCAAAAATAAATAAATAATAAAACCATTTAATGAAATAGCATTTCTTCCCCCCAACACTCAGAAGAACTCATTGAATATTTTTATGCAGTTGTCCCAAATGAATAAATGAATTATCTTCACATAATTATTTATATGGTTGAGATCACATTATATGCATGTTTGGGGTTTGGATTTAAATTTTTTACCTTAAAATATTCTCTCATAACTATGTTTTTAAATAATTTGAAATTGAGCATCATGCCTGTAATGTTTTTAAAAATACCAACTTTGTGGGTGATTCATTAAACATGCCCCTAGATTTGACCATTTAAGTTATGAAATTAAAATAGTTTTCCACTTTAAAAATAATGCTGTTTAATTACCTCTGTGTTGCTGAAATAGTCATTAAATATAGGTCAAAGCTTATAAAACATCTTAAAGTTTTTGAAAAAATATAATACAAATTTGCTTTCTGGAAAGATTAAGCTAATCTAAATTCCCACTATTGGTGTATGATAATACCCATGCAAGAAATCTCACAGGACTTTAAATTGTTTCCTTTTTAAAATTTTGCTATTTTGTTGTGAAATAGGACTGTTGCTTTTGCATAGGTTGTTTTTAGTTATATAACAGGAAGAAAAGTCACATTCCTGGGCCAGTGCTAAGCCAAAACAAAGCAAAAGTCAAAGTCCTTGATTCCTATCTTAAAACTTGTAAGTCAAATAAAATAATTGTCAGCCAAGGAAATGATTAAAAATTATTAAGGTGTAGCCAGGCGAGGTGGCACATGCTTGCAATTCCAGTACTTGGGACGCTGAGATAGGAGAATCTGGGTTCGTGGCCAGCCTCAGCTACTTAGTGAGGCCCTCCACAACTTAGCCAGACCCTGTTTCAAAATAAAGAATAAAAAATAGGGCTGGGGGTGTATCTCAGAGGTAGAATGCCCCTGGGTTCAATCCCCAGTACCACACACACAAAAAAAATTATTAAGGTAAAATCAAAGGCCAAGATTTGGATGAAACAATTTAAATAGCAGACTTAGTTTTTCTAAATTAATTCTAATTCCTGACCAAAGTAGTAAAAGACTTTATAAATGAAAATGCTGAAACATTTTTGGAGATGTTTAGCTAAGATAAACCAAAGACTTAATTATGGTTTTTAAGTATATCACAACTTTATTTTTTAACTCTCTGAACTCTGATGGCCTATTACTACTAATGCTTTTCTGTTATTTCTTTTTTTTTTTTTTTTGCGGTACCGGGGATTGAACCCAGGGGCGTTCTACCTCCGTGCTACACCCCCGGCCCTATTTTTTTATGCTTTATTTTGAAACCGGGTCTCATGAAGTTGTGGAGGGCCTCACTAGGTAGACAGAGAGAGAGGAGAGTGAGAGAGTGCGCGCGCGCCTGTGCTCACTGAGGCTGGCGCGAACCCGGATCTTCTGGTCTCCGCCTCCCAAAGTACTGGGATTACAAGTGTGCGCCACCACGCCCGGCCTTCTGTTATTTCTTCATAATATATTTTATGGTTTTTTATTTACATATGCCAATAACAATGTTTGGTATCTAAAGATTTATGAGGACTCCATTGTGACTTATAATTTGTAGAATTGTAAGTGGCATGTGGCCTCTCTGATCTGACTTACTTTTTCTTTTTTAATTTTAATTTAAACTTTTTTTTTTTCATTAACATCAGCTTTGTGTGATGGCTACAACAGCATGCACAGTAGCAGTGAAGGTTATGGGCTGTGAGCCAGCTTGCTGAGCTGCCACCTCGGTCCTTCCACATATAAGCTGTGGTGCCCTGGGCAAGTCAGCGTGTGTTTCTATGTTATCATCTGTAAAATGGCAGTAATAATGGTACCAACCCAAGGAGCTGTTAAAGGATTATGTTTATTTCTTGGCCAAAGGCTTAGAAGCATAATATAGCTTTGTTGGTTTTTCTTATTATTTTCTACCTTTCCCCCATCCTTGTTTATCTAGAACATTTCTCCCTCTCCCTCCTTCTCTTCTCTTCTCTTCTCTTCTCTTCTCTTCTCTTCTCTTCTCTTCTCTCTCCCTTCCTTCCAACTTCTGTCTTCATTTCTTGATATCATTGCAGATATTTAAACCTTCTGAGGCATTCAAATAGTTTAGATATCCTTTAGATTTTAAAGTATTATTTTATATAGTAAAAAATACTGTAAATCATTGAGCCAATCCAATTATACTTATTATTATAAACACCTATGTCAACCACCTTATTTTCTATTTTCTCCATTTCCTTAATACTTTCATTTTTGAACTTTTGCTATATGATTTGTATATTCTTTGACTTTTTCCCTACTGGGTATTTGGAAAGAACAGAAGAGTTAGTTACCTTTCTAACCTATGCTTATTTCTCAAATGTATGAACTGCAGCTGCTAACAACATCTGTTTTCATGCCTCTCTCTACTCTGTCATTTACCTTTCAGTTTCCATGTTTGAAATATATTATTTTTGTAACAGTGAATTCTATTTAATATTATCTTTGTACTTTACTGTTTTGTTTCAAGAATATGAATTAGCATAGCCATTATGGAGAACAGTATATGATTCCTCAAGAATGTAAAAATAGAGTCGGGCATAGTGGCACAAACCTGTAATCCCAAATCCCAGTATTTGGAAGGCTGAGACAGGAGGATTGCAGGTTGAAGGACAGCCTCAGCAAGTAGTGAGACTCTCATCAACCTAGCAAGACCCTGTTTCAAAATGAGAGAATAAAAAAAGGACTGGGGGTGTAGCTCAGAGGTAGAATGCTTCTGGGTTCAATCTTCAGTACAAAAAAAATGTAAAAATAGATATACCATATGATCCTGCATCACACTTCTGGGTATATATCCAAAGGAAATGAAATCAGAGTTACTAAAGAGATACCTGCATGCCCATGTTTATTGCAGCACTATTCACAAAATCTAAGACATAGAATCTGCCTAAGTGTCCATCAACAGATGAAATCAAGAAAATATGGCATTTATACACAATAGAATATTATTTGGTCATTAAGAAGAATGGAATCATGCCACTAATAGCAAAATGGATGGAAATGGACGACAACATATTAAGTGAAATAAGTCAGACACAGAGAGAAGTACCACATGCTCTCTCGTATGTGGAAGCAAAGAGGCCCTGAGGGTAGAACAGTGAGTAATAGCGGCTGGGAAGGCTGTGTGGGGGAGGAGATCAGAGGGTTGGACTGAACTCCATTAATATCTACAATTAATGTGTGCCAATAAAATAATTTTAAAATTTTAACCTGGATCCATTTTTCAATAATAACAATTAGAGTTTTATTGCTAATTATTATTTAAATAATTATATTTACTTCTAGATCTTTAATGCTATGTTTGCTACTAATAAGTTTAAGAAATTGACCAAACTTTCTTTTTATTGAAATACATTTTCTAATATATATTTATAAAGAGCACAATGGTGGCTTGATATTGTTTTTAAATCTAAGTAACCATACAGCTTGGTAAGAATTCTTAATATTTTTTTCCCTCAGGAGCTATAGATAATGTCACATTGGCATTTTTTTGTTAATATTGGTAAAAAGATGTCAGCAGCAAACCTCATTTAAAAAATTTTCCTTGTAGGTAACCTCCTTCTTCATTTATGGCTTATAAGAGTGTCTATTTATCCCCATTTCCACCAACTCGCTATAGTATGTCTCAGCCAGAGTCTGTTAATTTTTTTAGAATATCAAAAGCTCTCCCTATATAAATCTTTTTATAGAGATTGACCACTATAATGTAATACAAGCCCAATAGAATGTCAAATGTATAATTTAGATCATATGATCCAGATGAATTAGCACATCTTCTGGTCTTTCCTGGAACTTGGTGAGCAGGTGGGTAGGAAAAAGAGCTGGTCCCACTTATCTTTTTTCATAAAAGTTGAGAATGTTGATGGTATAAATACTCTAACACAAATGTCAAGATTTGCCCCTATTTAGGAACAAGGTCACCCCTTCACCTTGCAGGAAGTGTTGGATGTGCCCCCAGTGCATGGAAGGAGTTTCATCATACTATTTAATAGAATGAGTACCAGTTCATTTCATGAATAATCAGTGTCTCTCAGAATCTAATGATTCAATGCAATGAAGTGTGCCTTCGCAGCTTGTTTGCTAAGCAGCCTTCCTCCCCTCAATGTAGATTTCTGTGAAAGAACACAGAAGAAGTGTTGTAAGGGCATGTTATGGGATGAATTGTGTTTCCCTAAAATTCATATGAATTTTAGTCCTAGCCCCAAGTACCTCAGGATATGACTGCATTTGGAAACAGGGTCTTTAAAAAGATGATTCATTAAAATTAAGTCATTAGGGAAGGTCTACATAATGCAGTGTAATTGGTATCCTTATAAAGAGAAAAGGACACCAGACACACACACACAGAAGACTCTGTGAAGATACAGAGGAGACAGCCATCTACAAACCAAGGAGAGAGGGCCCAGAAGAAACCAACTCTGTTGACACCTCGATTGCAGATTTCCAGCCTTCAGAACTGCAGAAAATAAATTCCTGATTTTAAGCCACCCGATCTGTGGTACTTTGTTATGGCACTCCCTAGCAAACAGTTACAAATACGGCAGTTCCGTATTTGTAAGAAACAGACTACAAGCAATGCTGCTCTGTGGCCTGGTGACATGATATGGATTGGGGAACATTCTCTGTATCCCAGGACTGTGAAGGATGGGAGGTAGATAATTTCATATGTGTGGAAAGTGAAACTTGTGAATGACATCACCATAGGGCCCTTAGGATTCAAGTATCCGAAATGGGGAGAGGCAAAGAATGATGTCATATAGTTGTCCCTACGTTTGCAAGATATACTTGTTCTTGTTATATTCAAAGATTCTCCATAGAATTAATGATGTTTTATCTGTCAGGTCTCTTTCTTTTTTCTTTTTTTTTTTTTTTTTTTGCGGACCAGGGATTGAACCCAGGAGCGTTCTACCTCCGCGCTACACCCCCGGCCCTATTTTTTATACTTTATTTTGAAACCGGGTCTCACAAAGTTGCGGAGGGCCTCACTAAATAGAGAGAGAGAGAGAGGGAGAGACAGGGAGAGACAGAGAGAGAGAGCTGAGGCTGGCCGCGAACCAGGATCCTCCAGTCTCCGCCTCCCAAAGTACTGGGATTACAAGCGTGTGCCACCACGCCCGGCCTTGTTGGGTCTCTTTCATTCAAACACTTTCTAGGGGCTGAAGGTTTAGCTCAGTCGTAGAATTCTTGCCTAGCATGTGAGAGGCCCTAAGTTCAATTCCCAGCATCATAAAAATAAATAAATAAATAAATAAATAGAGAAACTAACCCCTCAAAAAAACAAAAACACCAAAACGTGCTCTATTCCAGTGTCAACTCAGCTCATTAAATCTCCTTTAGCAGAAAAATTCTTCCCAAGTTAAAATTCTGCTCAAGTAACTGGTGTAAGAAGCATCAGTAGTCACGAGCTGGGGAGCAAATTCACAAGAGGATAATGACTAAGGTGGGTAGAGAGCAAGAGATGAATCTAATGCAGATTTAAGTTAAACTACCGCTACGCCCAATTTCTATAACTCTCAGATTAAAAATTAATATAGCTACTAATTTCAAAATCATATTAAACATTTAAGGGTAATATTATTTTATTAGTAAATCATTAAATGCTAACAAATTTCTAGACATGAATGATAAATGAAAATTATATTTTATTTTACTTTTACTTGCTTCAATATCATCATGACAGATATTGGATAAACATTGTCCTCAACATTATATGTGCTCATGAAAAGCTATAAAAGGATGTTCTAATGATTTTAAACGTAGTTATTTACTATGAAAATAATAATTCAGATAAGAATGTTATAAAATATTTTTCTTGAGACTTTAAAACATCAACTTAATCAAATTTATCTTACATGCTAAATGATGAAAAAGTAAAAAATAAGCAAAGAAACAATTTTAAGTATTAAATTACAAATAAATCAAAACAAAATTAAAAACAGCTATGGCTACTCATTTATCAAAAAATCAACAGTAACTCATGTTCAATGTGATAAAAAAAGGTATTATCACACACATATATTCATTTGGGAAGCAATTTCATATGTCAGAACTTTTAAAATGCATGTGCTCCTTCAGTAATTCTCCTTATGGAAAAATATTCAATAGAAATATTGTCAAATTATTGCTTATAGTTGCCAAAGATTGAAAACAATAAAAACATTGAAATAATTAATTTATTACCATCTTTAAATAAACCAAGTATAAATATGTATAAATATGTTGCTAGGAAATTCTGAGAACAAAAGGGAAAATATAGTGCCTTGTTTTTGCATTTTCATGGGGTTGGAATTCTTATGAAACACCAAGCTTCTTAAGAAAATGTCTTCTTATTTTCCTTTTTTGCATGTTAGAAAAACATTTATCTCAGACCTTGAGTCAGAAATAAATCTAGATTACATTTCAAATTATTATACTATATTATATACCCTACATATCATTATTCACTTATATAAATGATGATGCTATTATAATATTCTACTTATATTTTACATTAACTCTTGTTGCAATAGTGTTAGCTATTTTTAAAATTTTCATGAAATGTTAAATACTTATACCTGTAGTATTGATAATGATGATATTTGCTGCCCAAAATGTAAGGCAGCCTAAGAATATAAAACACTTATTCAAAATATTTAAACACTTATTCAAAATATTTCATATATAAAATATTTCATATATAAATATTTCATATATAAAATATTTCATATATAAATATTTCATATATAAAACACTTATTCAAAATATTTCAGTCAAAATTAAGGAATAATTGGTAAAATGAAGGACATATGGAAAGCATAGTCTTTCTTGTTCGCTTTGAACTCTGATTCTTTGCTGTCATCACATTAGTAAGGTTACTGTGGCACGGTGGAGAAACCTTGGTCTCTAATGCAATACACGGATCGATAGTCCTAGCTGTGTCCAAATGACTTGTGTGGCTTTAAGAAAGTCATTTAATTTTCCTGGTAAAAGGAACTACATAATTTAATAGGCACTTTTCAACACAACAGTCTATAATTATCATGGTTATTTTAAACATGGAAAGTATGATGATATCATCATTGTAAGTTAAAATTTTAAAGAAAAACATTACATTGTACAGTTTACAGTAAAATATTACATTTGGTATTTAAGACAAATCCACTTTTCTAAGAAAAATTACTTAAATTTTTATGTTATTTTTTATTTTTATAAATACTGTAAAGTATAAGAAATGGTTACTCTGGTCATAAACAAAACAAGGATTGTGATCAGTTAAGAGGTCTCAGGTCCCTGTAACAGCTATTATTCAAATACTTCCATATATATGCTTCATTCATAAAAATAATTCCATCTGTTTAAAAAAGAATTTTAAAATATGTTTTGCATATATTCAAGCACTGTCCCTTTCCTAAAACTTTTTTTTTTTGCATTTTACTTTTTCTTAAAAGCAAATCAGTAGACTTAATGAATGCAGCAATGCTCAATTCAGAGTTGGAAAGAGAAGAAACACTAAATTAGATCTGGCATAGCATAAATATTCCCTCCTCCCCATAGAGTTAATGTGATTAAATAAGTATTCCCTGTCCAAGTAAGAGGAAGATAAGATGAAATTTCTGCTTTGTTTTTATTTGTTTGCTTTTTTGCTTTATTGTTTTAAGAAAAAATAAAGATATGCAACTAAAATATTGACATTTAAGTAAATATTTGCTGATCATCCACTATGTGTACTGCCCTGATTTGAAAACTGAAATTAAATAACAGAAAAGGATTTGTGGGATTCACTAATAAAAACGTAAAAGATGATAGGAAATGGGAAGAAAGAACAACTGTTATTCTGAGAAAGATAGAGAAAGGGAGAATGAGGTTCAGCAACTCAATAGAAGATAGGCAGAAAATAAAAGCCATCCCCTCAAAGAGTTCATGTAAAGTGAAAAGAGAGGCACTAAATTGCGGTAACCAGAGAAGGCAATGGTGTGAAATTCTGGGATCAGTGAAGAGACTTCAAAATGGAGTGCATATAGGTAGTGATTTTTAACAAAAATATAGGCTATGTCCGTATCACTCTGAACTTCATTATGATGTGTGATTACAATGCACCAATTAAAGTATAGTAAAAACAAAATATAGTCTAAATAATCAAAGGTGTTATTTTAAAAGGGGTGCAAATAATATGCATTAATAAAGACGGGGAAAAAGCCTCTGAGCTGTTGATTCCAGATGAGAAAATTTTTATTGGACAGCATCACTACTTTGTACTGATCACATTTGATTAAAATTATTGACATATTATTTATGGAATAAAGCAATATCATTCAGAGCATCAGGTCAGCAGATCCAGGGGAGTTGCATATGTACTCTGTTTCTTGGGTGAATGCCCTGGGCTGCAGCCTCTAGTTAACACAATTTCCTAATTCTTCTATTTCACTACATTTCTCACTCATTCTATCAGCATGATCTGACTGCTGCTTTGGTTTCACATCAATCACTGTGCTCCAATGCACAAAATCCGGATTTCTTTGGTGAAAGTTTTTCACAATTTCATTCTTACATTTCCCAGCATAGGAACTATTCTACCTCTTGCAGAAAAAGTATCTGAAATATCATCTATCAGGCAATGTAGTGAAATCAGTTTAAACTTACATGATGTATTGGTAGCAAAAATCTATCACTATCAGAATTTAGAAAACATCATGTTGTACATCACAAACATGCAATTTTTATTTGTCAATGTAGATGATAATTAATTTTTTACCAAAAATAATTTAGAATCTTACATATCAATGGTGGCATGGAACTGGTGTTCATTGGTGATAAACCATCTTCCTCCATAATCATTCTCATCTACACTGCCTTTTAAGAATATTAATGTTCAAATTGCATTTTATTTTTCCTACCTTCTAAAATAATGTTCTATAATCATCCTCCAATACAAGTAATTAAAATCTGCTTAGGTTTAAGATGCAGTGACATAGTCTCCTGGCTTAGAAATTTCTCTGTCCTTGGAACATGCAGAGAACACTGTGGTACTTACCACTACTTAGATTCCATGATAGTCATCTAGTTGCATTTCTTATTTCTCCTACTAGACTTCAAATTTCAGGAGGGCAGGGCATTTATCTGGCTTTTCTTTGAAGCATCTGCAGTACTTACTATGGTATGATACATAGAATAGGGTCTCGGTAAATATTTATAAATAATTGTGTTAAATGCAGATGTTTTACTGAGATGATTCCTACTACACAGTATGAAGTAAATCAGAGATAAAATATTCCTCAGAGAAATTCAGTTCAGTTCAAAAGCATTACTTGTAACATAGTAATGATGTTACAATAAAATTTTCATAATGCTACTGTAAAGGAAAGGATTGTTGAAAGGTAACAGGCATGGAATTCTACTGTTAATATCATGAAATGAATTAAAACTAATTACGCATTTCTATTTCTAGTGTTAAGAATAATAAAGCTTGCATTAATACCTCATCCTATTAAAATGAGCTAGCTTTATGTGAAATATTTTCAAACGATTGATTATTTTCTTAACAATAGGGGGAACACAAAATACCCAAGTTAAACAGCGTTTTGTAGAGTTTTAATTGTATACATGTTCTAAATTCTGCTCTCTCTATATTTAAGATTTTAGATGAAAAATGAACAGAATTATTTTGTATTTCTTCATGTTTAGGTAATCGTTCTATTAAAATCAAGTGGAACTTCAAGAAACTCACTGGCTGTGTGGTGAAACACATCAGACGGAGAGGGGCTAGATGGGTTGATGGTAACAACAGACACTGCTGTAATTCCATGCTGGCCAAGCACAATTAGAACAGCATTTCTGCCTCTGTAGTTGACTGGACATGATTTATTGTTGAGGGATATTGTCACTCCATGTCACCATTTTAGGATTTCTCTTTACAAAGAGCTCATGGATTAAATAAGCATCCCTTTTTCCAAAGCATATGTTTACAATGACCTTGTCACACCAGCAAGGAAGCATCGCCATATGGTTGTACTAAATGAGGCTAGGCTTTAGACAATGAACTTCCGAGACCCGGGAACACTGGAGGAGACGGGGAGAAATGGCCCTTTCCATTTAACCTGGTATTTCTCAGGTAACTCGTGCTATTATATCTGTGGGGAAAGGAAAAGGATGAAAATATGTAATGTTTTCATTGGTATGTGTGCCAGGTGGGCTAAGGAAAGTAAATGAGATTGAATTAAAAGTCACTTTGAACTTTAGGAGAGTCTGACCTTGAAAAAATATAAAGTGACAAAGTAATCTTAAAGGATAAGGTGAAAGGAGCGGGAAATCATAAGAGAAATACAGAACATTATGCTATCCACACTTTTGCAATTTCTGTTTCACCACTGCCTTAAAATGTACAATTCATGAACAATACCTATTTTTCATAAACATGAAAAATTTATACTTTTAGACATTCCATTTGAAGGATCATTTAATAAAAATGTAACTTAGGACAAGCAAGAAGGCATTTGTCTTTTATTCACTTTGCAATGGAAGCTGCTCATTTTGCATTCCAAAACTATCTGCTTCATGTTCGTGGATTACAAGTACACTGGATAATTAAAAGCAAGTGTCTCGAGTTCTTGCTACACACATGCATGGTAAAAGAGATGTGGTGCGAAGCTGCCTCTGGGCTCCTATGAAATACTCCGATCTCTAGGTGTTCTGGCAGCATTCCACGTCAGCACTACAGAGACCATCTTCTGTAGCTTCAAGTTTCTAAAATACCTTGTGGACATTTATTTTTTTCAGAATTTGAGTTTATGTAAAATAGTGGGAATAAATAAGGTGAGGATTTTCTGTGATATTTGAATTTTGAGTAAAAGTGTAAGAATTAGTTCATACTGCTCTATATTCAAGGCCAAAGTCTGCCCTTAACTGATATCACAATTTCCAGCACAGTGACGGTGGGGGTCACTGGAGGGGACCATTTGACTGGACGCTCAGAGCTGGAGGCTCTTCAGGGAGGGATGCCATGGCCTGGCAGGCAGGAAGGAGCAGCCTCCCTCATGTCTCTAATGATCTGTGAAATGGCATGAATCCAGGACAAGACTCACTCCTGTGAGTCCCACAGAAATTTTAAAATGTCCTTCAGTGTATTTCCTGGCTCAAAAATGACATTCCCTCAATTCCTATGTCAATTTTATTTATTACTAAAGCCAATGAAATATAAAATGTATATTTTTATGCTGATATTTATTGTGGGACTATTATTTATCAACACTAAGACAGATCTTTATATTGTTTTCCTCCTTCAAACATTGGCTTTTTTCCTCCAGGTCACAAATTGTATATTTCAACTAAAGTTTCTTAGAATTCTTGTAATTCAAATATTGACTTCTTTTTTACTTTGAAGCAATTAATTTTCTATAGAGAGGAAACTTACCTTGTTCTATTTTGTGTTGCAAGGAAAATTAAAGATAATTTAAAGTCTCTAGTATCATTATTTTAGAGAATATAAGAATGTGAGACTTCTATATTTGTTTGCATATATAATTTTTGATTGCAGATATTTAAGAAAGGAAGGAGACACAGATTGTAGTTTAACTGTTGGTACACTTGTCAAAAACACTTTTTATTGCCCAATTTCTTAGTGACTTGTGTGTGTGTGTGTGTGTGTGTGTGTGTGTGTATTACTGGGGATTGGACTCAGGGGCATTCTACCTCTGAGGTATACCCCTAGCCCTATTTTATTTTTTATTTTGAAACAGGGTCTCACTACTTTGCTGAGGGCTCAGGGTGTCACTAAATTGCTGAAGTTGACCTTGAACCTGTAATCCTCCTGTCTCAGTCTCCTAAGTACTGGGATTACAGGCATGTGCCACTAGGCATATCTAATGACTTATTTTTTAAATACTGAGAAGTACTATACATGCATGGTATGTTCATATCATAGATGTAGAGACAAGCATATCCATATTCCTCAAGTTCCATTCCAAAATTATACACAGGAAATTGTTCAATAAAATACTGTTACAAGCTCTAGAGAATGCATACTTTTTACAGTTTATTTTTCTAAGGTTTTTTCAACATTCACCTATACCTAGAATATTACTTACAATGTTTTATTTTCAGTCATGTAGCAAGTCCAGGATATAACTTATCACATGTTATATAACAAACCCATACAGGCAAAAATCTAGGAAATTAGTGGGCTGTCACATTCTGAGGTATTAAAAATGGACTTTTTAGGCATGTGTTAGTCTTTTGTGATATAGGGAGAACAGCATAGAATCTGGAGTCAGAAGACTTGGGTTGGAGTCTGCTTTTTGGGCAAGGGACCTTGGGTACATGTTAGTTATAGCAATTGTCAGATTAGTGCATAAAGCAGACACTATAATATGCACTTTTCAAGCAAGATCTCCAAAAAAGGCTCAGGGCAGCCCTTTAGGTTACTATTAGATTTGCTTTCCACATTAGGACTGAGATTCAGAAAGTTTGAAAACCTGCATAAGGTTACTTAAGCATAATGTCTAGGAAGTGGCAGAGACCATTTTCAACCTAAGAGCACTACCAGGCTAGTTCTAAGAGTAGCAATTTCCAGTCTGGTGTTTCTAGTGGTTTTTCAGTTTTTACATTCTTGTTATTAACAGATAATAATTGTACATCTTTATGTGGTACACTGTGATGTTTTGGTACATTCATACATCATGTATTGGTCACCTTAGGATACCGAGGTTACATATCATCTCAAACATTTATTATTTCTTTATGATAAGAATATTCAAAATCCTTTTTCTAGCTATTTCATATTTTATAATACAATATTGCTCACTATAATCACTCTTCCATATAACAGAACACAGAAACTTATTCCTCCTATCTGTTTGTAACTTTGTGCCTGTTGACCCATCTCTTCCATCTACCAGTCCTTCCTCTTCCCTCAGGTAACCACTATTCTGCTTTCTACATCTGTGAGATCAGCTTTTTTAGGTATCGCATGTAGGTGAAATCATGTAGTATTTATCTTTTCTGTGCCTTAGCCTGAGCTATCTGAAAGATTTTATAAATGGTCAAATGCTTGTCACATGATTTCAAAGTCTGTTCCAGGTCTTTTACTATGAATCTGTTATTGAACTAAACTCTTTTTTTTTTTTTGGTACTGGGGATTGCACCTAAGGGCAATTGACCTCTAAGCTACATCCCCAGCCCTATATTATTTTTCATTTTGAAACAGGGTCACATTAAGAGCTGAGGGCCTGCTAAGTTGCTGAGGCTGGCCTTGAACCTGCGATCCTCCTGTCTCAACCTTCCAAGTACTGGGATTAAAGTCATGTGCCACCATGCCCAGCTTGAACTAAAATCTTTTGACTGATAGAATCTGGATTTCTATGGTGCTGGAGATTTCCAAACTTGGCTTTAATTATCCTAATGAGTAACATCTTGAGACTCCTTGAAAGAAAGCATGGTCATGACAGATAAATTTGTTTTTCTCTAATACTCTCTAAACTCCAGTCCAATTACACTTGATCTGTGGAATCACGGCTTGAATAATAATGCAAATTTACATTCAGAAGTATTTACTGAGGGGTTCCTTTACTGCAATTTACACACTGTGCTACATATGTACTCTTACCAGAAGACTTAAGAGAAAAACAGATACAGTCTCTGCCCTCTAGAAGTTCATAGTCTACTAAGAAGACTTAGATTTTCAACTTCCAGATATTATAAATTTACACTTCAGATTTTTTTTTGCATCTGACAATCAGAAAAGTAAATCCTTTACATAGAAAAATGCATAAAACATCGAAGAATTGTCAGTATGGCAGCTGTGAAATTCATGTGCATTTTTTTAAAAAAGGAATCTTCTGAAGTTAAGGTCATTTTGAAACAAATATCTATAAAAACAGAACAGTAACATTTACTTCTTTAAATTGTACTGCCAGGCATGGTGGCGCATGCTTGTAATCCCAGTACTTTGGGAGGCGGAGACCAGAGGATCTGGGTTCGCGGCCAGCCTCAGCTCTCGCTCTCTCTCTCTCTCTCTCTCTCTCTCTCTCTCCCTGTCTCTCTCTCTCTACCTAGTGAGACTCTCCACAACTTTGTGAGACTCGGTTTCAAAATAAAGTATAAAATAATAGGGCCAGGGGTGTAGCGCGGAGGTAGAACGCCCCTGGGTTCAATCCCTGGTACCGCAAAATAAATAAATAAATAGTACTCATTCACCACAAGGCATATTGACTACTTATGGAAGTTACATTTCTTATATAAAAAATAAAACAAAGCATGCCATGAGCTAACTATGTTCAAGGAGCTTCTACGTTTAAATTCTAGTGTGTTTTATATTATATGATATTTGGAAGATTGCTTAAGCACAGTCTTTAAGATGTAGAGTCTCCCCAATTAAAGACACTCAGTTCTTACTTTTCATCCCAATCTGCAGTGTCTGACAGGGTGTCTATTCTATGGTGGCTTCTGAGAAACTGCTCTCTGCTTATATATTATTTTATTCAAGGGTCACAAAGTCAAACACTATGGGAAAATAAATATGGATAGTAGGCCTCATGTTTTCTGAAGCCCAACTCAGGAGAACAGACCGTATCTTACTGAGGGCCACTTAATATGGCCCAGCCAATTGTCATTGACAGAAAATTCTGGTTTATTTGTAATAAAGATTATAATTTTTTTCCAGAGAAGTCAGTAATGCAAATTTTCATGCAAAATATACTAAGTTTTAGGTTGGAAACACATAGTTTTTTTAAAGTCTTATGGGCCAAGGAAGACAATTTGTATTTTCCTTCTCATGATGTATATATTATCCAGAAATCTTTATTTTTTAGTGTTAACTTGATATATTCTGGCAGTCTTCTTGTTCATAGTTTTAACTGACCTCTATATGCTGACAATTCTCAAGCACATATCTTCACCCCAGGCCTTTCTTTCTGCAGCTATTTAAATACCTGACTACATTGAAAACAGCTCCACCCAAGAGACATTTCTAACTCAGTTCCTAACTAAATCTATAAAACAGGTTGATTATCCCTTATCAAATATTTTGGTCCCAAATACTTGGGACCAAAAGTGTTTCAGATTTCAGACTTTTTTTTGTAGAATTTGCAATTATATAATGAAATATCTTAGGAATGAGGTCCACCTTTAAATATGAAATTCATTTATTTTGCATATATACCTTATACACATAGTTTGAAGGGAATTTTACATAATATTTTTAGTGTGCTTGTGTTTGGACTACAATCTATCACATGGGGTCAATTGTAGAATTTTCTACTTATGGTATCATGTTGGTTGTCAAAAGATTTTGGATTTTTGAACATTTTAGATTTTGCATTTTCAGATTAGGTATGCTTAAGTATATTGCTTCAGGACCTTCTATTCTACCTATATTTCATAGTAGACAGTGCTATCCTCCACCATCTTTCAAGTGACAATCTTGGAGACCCTTTCTCTATTACCTCTATTGGCCACTGAAGTCTGCATTTAATTTTGTACACATGAGAATGAGTGACACACGATTGTTTCACAATTGTTAGAGAACAATATTTAAAATATATTTTAATGCACACTGCTTTACATATTTCTAAATAAAAGTGAGGGAAGTCCTCTAGCCCTTAATTTATAATTTAGATGACTGAAACTCAAAGAGGATAATTAACTCATCAACAATTCACGGGGCTTGTGAACAGAAAACATGGAAACTGAATCCAGGTCTACTCCAGAATGTGTGTTCTCCTACAGCAGAGTGATGGGTTTGGAAGGGTGGAAGTATTTTTATAAATCAAAAGAAGTTCAAATAATCTTATGTACATTCGTGAAGCTATCACTATCAATTTCATTATTATGAATGGGGAGGAGGAGGAAGCAGGGTGGAATCAGGAGGGAGCACCAGGCGCTTTGTGCACCTGTTTCTATCACACTACACCGCAACATGATGTACTGTTACAATGCATCAATAAGGTGTATTTTTTAAAAAGGTGAAAAGGTATTCAAAACAGTAAAACAGTGCTATTGTTTTAAAAAACCTGTGTAAATATAAAAGAGCAAAGGCTGAAAGTAAAACTGTAAGTAGAGTTGTATCTACAGTAGAGGTTTCTATGTGGAGAAGAAATGATAGTTTCAACCATAGAATGAAGAAAGTCCCCAAAAAATGAGAAATGAGAAAAGACAAGAGACAAGTTATGTATTCACTTTCTTGTTTCACGTTCTTGTGTCTGTACTCTTTATTCTCTAAATTGATCCCACATACCCATGCTAGAATAATGATCCTCAAATTTTACTTTTCACAATGCCAATTCCCTGCCAAAATCTTCAGACATTCCCTGTTATCAAATTCAAATTTTTCTTTTCCTGCCTTTTAAAATTCTGAATTTTTTTAATTGGTCTTTCCCCTCCCTATTCCCCCTTGCTTCAAGTCTACTCTGATCCCAGGAGGCACGTTCCTGTGTATCTCATCCCCTCCCCTTTATCAGGGTGTTTGTTTACTCTCTTCAACCCCCTCTTTCTGTCTCTCCCTTTCCTCCTCATTCATTCAAGATAAAATTCTACTTTACTAAGAAATATGTTTAAAAAGTCTGGCCCTTGCTGATATTCCTTCTTTGGCTATTATTTGTAAAATACATGACACCTTTTAATTAATACCTACTTATTATCCTATTTCTTATTAAGTTACTTCTGTCTCTCCAGCAGATTATAGGCCTTTTAAGGCTCAATATCACATCTAAAATTTCTTTTTAATAAAAAATGGGGCACAATGAAAAAAATCAAGACAGTTGCCAAGTGAACATTTAATTAATGGGATAACTGAATACTTAAAAAGCTGCATATTAACAGGGGCAGCTCTTTTTATTTTTTATTTTGAACAGGGTTTTGCTAAATTGCTGAGGCTGGACTCAGCCCTGGGATCTTCCTGTCTCAGCCTCCCAAGTGCTGAGATTACAGGTGTGCACCACCACACCTGGCTGGGTATAGTCTTAATCTCTTCTCTAGATTAAGGTTCTTATGAAATTGCAACCAAGAGAGCCTATCTTTTCCACTCAACATTTTATGTTATACATTTTTCATACTGTAAAAATCTCTAAATCACAGTGTTCAATAACTATATACTATTCTGTCAAATAAACAGCATGTTAGTTGCAGTGTGATAATTAAAGAACTAGAATATTACTGTCACTAAATGGAAAATATCCCTTTGAAATGAAATAAAGTATAAGTTCAGGAAAGGTTAAGACATTCTATTTTGAAAGTAAAATACCATTTTAGTAACAGTTCCCTTTCAATAAAAACATTCACACTTAGTTTCTAATCTGTGATTTTATCACTTCTGTAAAATGAGGCTTATCTCACATGTGCTTGTGTTTCATAACATACCATCATTACCAACTCTTGTGAAAAAAACAAGAATCAAAAGCTACAGGTATGCATGTACCATTCTGATATATTATATATATATATCATATATATAACTGAATGTAAGGGTATTTGTAAAGTTATTCTGAAATATATTTATTTACATACACATATATATTTATAGTTTCTATTTTTACTTTGAAAACAAAATTGTAAAAATGTTGGGCAAAAGTATGTACATGAAAGTTCATAATTCATTATCTTGAAGGGAACAAATAACTATGTCTTGCAAATTATACATACTACTATCTCACTGTATTTTCCCCCCTTTGGTAGACCAGGTGTATATGTGCATGTGCGTGTCTGTAAACACACATATACACGTAAACATATGATGGTAATCTTAGTTTCACAATTGTTCAGCTTATTTAAAATAAACAGTTCTTACTAATCTATAGTATGTACTAAGTGGCAAGTCACAATTTTAGAACAGATCTTATTTTTTGTGAACTAAATTAAATAGTTAACTTCTGTCAAGAACAATAACTAGCATTTATTTGAGTTGTTCCCTTCATCAAGTCTCCTTTTTCCCTCACCATTTCCCTCCCCAAATCCCATTCTACTATTCTACTAGTCTCATTTATCTGAAGTTTCTTTGGTTTCTCAATTTCTATCTTTGACATATGAGAGAAAACATATGACCCTTCACTTTTGGTGACTAGCTAATATCACTTAGCATAATATTCTTTAGTTCCATCCATTTTTCTGCAAGTGACATAGTTTTGTTTTTTTATGGCTGAGTAAAACTCCATTGTGTGTATATACCACAGTTCAAATAATGCCATGTTCATATATGAAGTTACTAATATCAATCTCAGTAGCATGTACAGGGAGGGGGCAGGCAGTGGGGAGGGATCCAGAGAAAAATACACCAAGTGCGGCGTGCATGTGTTTCTATCACTCTGATCTTCAGGATGATGTATAATTACAGTGTATCAATAAAATATAAAAAAGAGAATAATAACTAAAAACAAAAGGGGAACAGTCTAAGTTTAATCAGGAATGGAGTATGTAGTATTCTATCAACATCTGTATTAATAAATAAGGAGATTTAACTGCCTTTACACATGTTGTAAATGATGCTCATTTTTGGTTTTGTTCTCATTTCTCCCCAACAATGCCAGCACTTTTATAATCTGTTTGTAATCTTTAAAAGACTTGGCTTGCAGTTCTGAAGATAATGGTTGAGATGATAAGGTAAGTATTTGTTGGTAGATAAAACAGTTCTTACTGAAAAATAGTGAGCAGAATACATGCAATAATGGGCTTTCCAAGCAGCAACTGAAGTAACAAAATTACACTGCTTGTCTAGGAAGGTTTCTTAGTGTAGAATTTGGTATGAGAAAGGAACCATGTTTTGCTATCTACAAGAATGATGAACAGTACTGCTGGAAGTCTCTCTAAAACACAAATATAATTATGTCATAAACTGCTTAAAATACTTGTTGCCTTTTGCCCCAGAATAAAGAACAATATTTTTATCCTAACCTTCAGGGAAGTTGACAAGCCCCTTCTTCTGGCCTCTGCAATGCTATACCCACTCTCCTCTCCACCCCTGTAGTCCACCATCTGCCAAGGATCACTCTGACTGAACTCTCCTGACACATTCCTGTTCCCCAGAATAAATGACACACCTTTACATTTTTTTCCTATGATGCTATTTTGTCTGCCTGGAATACTTTTTATCTTTTTTCACTGCACATAGTAAAATCTCATGCATCTTTCAAGGCCCAAATGTATTGTCACACTATTTCTGAATCTCCTTTTCAACACCTTATGTGCTTGGAAGGATAAGTGAGAAGAAGAGAATAGAGAACAGGTTGGGACAAAACCACCAACAGTGACTTTTCCTATCATTCATTGACTAGAGGGGGCAGGTATCTGCTCAAGCCTAGAGTTCCCCTACCTCCAGGACAGTGGTGCAGCTGTTTTTACCTGGATATCACCCAGGACTGGCGTGGAAGATCTAAACAACTGATACTTTTAAAAAATCATTTAACTAGATTTATCAACTCCATACATCATTACTACATTTTTAAGGACATTCTCTTTTGCATCTGACTACAGCACTATCTTTTCCTACAATAAAAATGGTCCTTCTGTGTATATATGTAAATATATATACATACATAAAGAATTCAAAACTGTTGGCATATGTCAGATAAAGAATGATTATGATTGACAGTCTTCCTTAATCAATTTAACCATCCCCCAATTAAATATTATGAAGTAATGCTTTTATAAAGATTTTCATGTCTAGAGATTTTCCCATGTCCATGAGGTCAAATGATTCACAATTTTAATGGCTTTTGATAAAATGTGACAAATTTTCAAAAGCTTTGTATCAATTTAAAATGCCCCAGCAATGGTGTCTTAAAATTCTTTTCATCTTAACCATCTATCAGTATATATCTGTTTAAACTGCATATATCTCATTTTAATTTTTTTTTTTTTTTGCGGTACTGGGGATTGAACCCAGTGGCATTCTACCTCCGCGCTACACCCCCGGCCCTATTTTTTTATACTTTATTTTGAAACCGGGTCTCACGAAGTTGCGGAGGACCTCACTAGGTAGAGAGAGAAAGAGAGAGAGAGAGAGCTGAGGCTGGCCGTGAACCCGGATCTTCCGGTCTCCTCCTCCCAAAGTACTGGGATTACAAGTGTGCGCCACCACGCCCGGCTCT